>JAGDQP010071966.1:533-10571 GCA_022664845.1 Lepisma saccharinum | reverse complement strand
CTCTTCCAAGGCACTGAATCTGTTGCTTAGTTCTATCTCGAATGTTTGTCTGTGTTTTCCAAGATTTTCCAGATCTAAAACTGGCGGTTTTCCTCTGATAAGCTTCTTTCTTTCAAGCCTAGTATTTAGTTTCAGCTTACATCTCACCAGCCTATGATCACTCGAGACTTTGAAACTGTTCAGAACAGATACGTCTTGCAGAATTTGCCTGTTATTCGATAGAACGTAGTCTATTTCGTTTTTGGCCCCATTTGGGCCTTTCCATGTCCACTTCCTCTGGGGCGGTTTCTTGAAAAATGTATTGGAAATGAACAGTCTGTTGGCTTCTGAGAATTCCACTAACTTCTGTCCTCTCTTGTTTCTTTTGCCAAATCCAAAGTTTCGAACTTTCGTGTCACTGCTCTGCTTGGTTCCTACTTTCGCATTGAAGTCTCCCATTACAATTTTGTAATGCGATTTGCTGCTATCCAAAATCTTCTGTATCTCCTCGTATAGGTCTTCGACTTCCTCCTCCGGGTGTGAGGTTGTTGGAGCATACACTTGTATACTTTCCATACTGTATCTCTTGTTTATCTTTACTATTTCGAGTGTGATTTGCGAAGTCCACCCTGCTTATGCTATTAGTTGTCGAAATATGATCCCATTTGTGACTATGTCGCTGTACATTTGAGAACCCCGATCCTAATCAGATTTCGGAATTTCTTCAAACGAACTTTTTTCTTGGTTTGATCACCTCCCGAAGTTTACATTATTATTTTTGGGGCGTATTTACGTTATTAGAGTTTAGAGGTACGAATGGATTTAATATGGAACACTGATAACATATTCTGATAACATCTTCCTTTTAAGAATAGTCTAACTAACTCTATGACTTACGGAACTCCCAATTTCATCGTAGAAGTAACAAACATATGCCATAGGATTCTATTCTGGGACACAACAAGCCTGTTTTCATCACGAACACCTACTTAAGAATAGTCTGCGCTATTAAATTTTTTTCTTAAATATCGTGGAAGAAGTTAGGCAAACATAGCTGCCTGGTAATTTCCAGTAACTTTCTAATCAATTACAGTCATCAATCAGTTATCAGGTATGCTGGAAACAAAAGTAAAATAATGGAAGTCTCAATCAAGATTTGAACACGGGTTGTTCAGTTAGAAATACAGCGTCTTGCTGACTGAACTAAAGTGTCAGTGATGAAGCATTCGATGCAAATAGTATACAGGGTCAGAAATACGTTGTCCGAAATCCGAAAACATAAACAAGTTTACTCCCACGACTTACGTCATGTTTTAATCACTTTTTTCTATTTGTTGATTAGGGATTGCAATTTATATGCAATGAGAATATCTCCCATTTCCGCTAAAGCACGTAATCACAATGGTGGTTATAATTTACATATTTGATTACGATAAGAAACGCTTTTTTCTTACTGCGTCTGTGCGAACATCACGTGAACTTAATATCGAGATCTTTCAGGGTCAGTTCAACAATCAACCGCTAAATTTCTAGTTAGTGCTAAGTTGAGGCCAAGTCTGATTTTGGCCAATGAGAGTACGTAAAATGAGAATTGGCCTCAACTTAACGCTTACTAGATGTTTAGCGGTCGATTGTAGAACTGACCCTTACAATTGAACTCTGCAACTTTCCCACCTCGAATCGCCCCCAAATTTTCACCAAGCATGCGGTGTAGCACAGATAGAACACATACGGAAGCTTTTGTTTCGCAAATTTTCGGAACATGCATTCAGAACCACATATGTGTGTCGATATTTAGGGTAAAGATACGAAAAGTGCCAGAATACATGCAACACAATCGTCACTCACGCAATGGAGGTTGCATAGCATAGAAAATCTCACACATTCGAGACCTTATAGAAGGTACCTTCTGGGTATATAACGAAGCGCGTGTTGCTACGCGGACCATCGCTGCTTCAAAATTCAAGGTCCGGTTAGACCGACAGCAGCTTGCCAACACAAGTGTTGTCTGATTATGTTGATTTGCAAGTCACTGTAATTCCACCCAAAACCACACGATACTGTCAACCACTTCATGCGTAGTTTTTCCTGTAGTATAAATTATTTGCCCGATGGCTTGAAGAGTACGTCAGAAGCGAAGAGCATGCACCGAATCTGCATGAAGAAGATTTATTCTCAAACTCCGCAATCAGCTCAGCTCACCTAAATACTATCCTTTTTGAATTTTTATTTATGGCCTTTAGGGATCTAAGGCTCAAGTCGGAATAGGGGAGGGGAAAGGATTCTGGAAGGTGTCATCCAGGGCGTATATTGAAGGTGCTATCCCGGCATTTGCCTGTATGAATGAGGAAAAACTCTGGAAAATCCTCAGCCAGGATGGTCGGCTGCTAGAATCGAACCCAGGTCCTCCCGAATGCTACGCCAACGCTCTACCACTGGACTACTAAATACTAACCTATTTTGCGCTACGCGTGGGAGGCAGCTGGCTACTTGTCGCAAGACCACAAGATTTCTTTCAATAATGTGTTGGACATCAATTTTAACATTCGATCTGGATGTGACAGTATTTTGTGTGAGAACGACGACGTTACAGTATGTAGCGTGTGCGATGTGCATCTCTGCGTCACTCACGCTTTTTTGGATTTACACTATCCTCGAATAGGTTTATATCAGTGCATATACACTCGCTGTTATCTTCGCCTGCTTCTTTGCTTGACAATTCACTTGGTAGGTCACCTATGTTTTTAATTCCCATTTCACCTATTTACTGCTTCTGTACATGACTTTAGACCATTATCAACATGCACGGCAATGCATACAACCAAGCTCTCCGAATGTTTGGTGCAAATTTGCGGGCGATTCGAGGTGGGAAAGTTGCAGAATTCCCTTGTTAGTACCACAAAATAAGTCTCCTGGTGTTTTTATCCAAGGTTACTGCAAATACCTACATTTATTTGAAACATTACTGAATATATCAAGGGACTTTTCCATAATTTGTAATAGAAAATTAACAATGATTTTGCCATAGAAAAAGCCACAGCACTCAACCTACCGCAACCGTCGCTGATAAAATTTGAACCGCAATTTACATATTACAAAAACAAAATTGGTATTTTGGGGTCATTTTAGTAACTATTGACTTCGGGCCGTCTTGAATCCATTAGCTCTTAAGTCTCTAAAATCCACAAACATCCATGCCCCAGCCGGGATTCGAACCCGGTACCTTTGTCGCTGGCTTAACGCCCCAGCCCACGCGACTGTCAGGTCAGCACATATTACAAATGTATCTATTTGAGGTGCATTGTGGTCACATCTTTTTCATCTATTGTGATCGTTTGACTGAAAAACTCAACTAATTTAAGAGAAAACGGGTGTTTATCAAATATTTTACCAATATCCGATAAAAATATATTTTCGAAAGAAGTACTTGCACTAAGCTGGAATCTGGCATGTCTCTTCTTTTTTGTTAATTTACGTTTGAAAGTTATTCTATCTAGCTGACAGCTGCAGCTCTGTTCTAGTTTTATAGATCATACAAGGCATAATTATTCTTGCCTCATAATTTTATTTTATATCCACTTGTTCTCGAGTTTCCTTCATTTATTAAGACCACTATAGAATAAATTAATTGTGATCACAGATCCCTGTAAAGGATAATGCGTGGGAAAAGTAAAATATCATCCTAAACCTTACTATGGCATAGGTTAAATATAAACATTGAGTCTTCTACAACTTTAAATGAAGGAAAGTAAGCTACTTGTTTTATAAGTATGAACTGTTTGAATGGGTGTGTTATCGTCAATAACGGGAAATCAAAATTGAGCACTATGCTCGAACGTGCTTTCCCTCTTAAGAAGGAATGAATAGATTCTCAAATAGTAGGTCATTACGATCTACAGATAGATAGTGACTGTTTATTCCTTTCTTCCACACTAGCACCTTTCATTATTGAAGGCAAGTAAGGAAGAGTGTAAAGCTTTTTATAATGTGTACTCGAGTAACTTGTCATTGCCTTCTACAATACGTTGTTGTCACGCAATTGCGTCTTCCCAGAGGGTGCGTCAATTCTATGTAAAGCATGATGGGTATCTTGTGTACTTAATCGTTTTCACATTGCTTAAAAGTTATCGTTTTGTGCTTCAGTACTTCATTAGATCGTAAGCATGTTCGAAAGTTTGGTACTTGAACTTACTTCTGTCGTTTTTCAAGTTTCACAACTATAACTTAGAAGGCTTTTACTAGATTCAGTCTCTTTTTTTTTTAATTTTATTTAGTGTATTTCAAATTGAAATGTGGAAACAAAGTTGAAATTTTAGTACCTCATGATACCAGACACTGCAAAAACAATGCTTGTCCAAATCAGATTGAACTCAAAGTTAAGAGTTATCAGGTGATCATACACAAGTTTGATTAATTTTAAAATTCTGATTGCGATATTTTTGAAACTCATTCTTAAATACCTTGAGATACAATATCAAGGCTTCTCAAATGGAACGAATCGAATTTTACGATCAGCTGTTTAATCCCAACTTTTCTTTACTATACATATACGTATTAATCTTACGTGTGCTTGAGGTTTCGCTACTGATGAACAACGAAATCTTCAGAAGGGATGAAGTTGGTTAATAAATTTTCTAGGTTTGGATATTGCAGCCAACATCATACTTCCTTGATAATTAGTTTAATGAGTCGATAGATAAATAGTGTCAGTATTCCCATACTTTTTAAATTAATAATCCAAGTTAGATTAGATACACACCAGTTTCTAAAATTGACACTATTTATTGTGATGATCTGATTGATATAGAGAAAATGATCACATAATATAACACAGTCCTCATGTTCTAGTGGAAATGGTCACGGTTTGCAGATCTTCAGTAATGCTGTTGTGAACCATGGACTAGCATTGGAAAACGTTGTAGGTTCAAGCTCTGCTCACCAACAATTCTGATTATTTTGCTAAGAAAGTCCTCTGTCCAGCACACAATTACTTGAGGTCTACTTAGTATAGAGGCACTGGTGGCTACGCTACCGTCTATAAATCTTTTCTCTGAAAATGTGCTTGCTGGGGATCTATACTCCGTTGTTCCTCTTAGGATATAGATATACATAGAAACCACTAAAATAAATTATGTAAATGAAAGAGATTACTTAAAGTGCTCACCAAAGATCCTGAGCTGTTGCGTTACATGGGTATTTATCTGTCATTACTGTAACGACAGATCAAATGTAAAAAGATAGTAGTAGCTTCCGAGTTGTCCATTGATAATGTCTTTTTCCCTGTAGCTTCTACTAGTCCACCTCATTCAACTGCACATTCAGTCGTAATGTTTGTTTGGACAGTACAAGAAAGTAAATGCAACTGTCGTTGTTTTGTTGAAACCTTAGAGCAGAAATTCCTACATTTAAGGAATTGTATGTATTCTCCCGAGCAACACACTTGATGTCCAGCATGCCGGAGGCTGTAAGAGCTGGTACTGAGAAGCAAAAAGGGGGACAATCCGTAAAAGAGAGTCTACTGAATGGACCAATAAAAGAAGAAACTACATATACACATTTTTACACACAAATCAAAATCATAATTTCATCTAAATTTTGTTACTCTACTTTCATATAATATATATCTATCTAGTTGCATCATACTAGTATTCATATTTATATACCTAATATACAGTGCGTTCCATAACTCCTGTCCCATTTTTCTTTTCAATTATAGGATAGAAAGAATCAATGGTTTTCTCTGTTGTTTTGCAAGCACGTGAGGAAGATATGTAAAAATTGAATACAGCTAACTGAATAAATACTTGACAGTAATTTCGTCGGTTTTCGTAGAGAAAACTAAAATAAAAAATATATTTTTCTTATGAGAAATCAATGTTAAAATTCTCTCAGACAGATAAAACTGTGAAGGTGAATCAAATATTGTTGGAAGCAATTTAGTTCTAGATTTAACGTACTTCAGGACCTTAGGTATACACACACAACCTGCGCACTGTCACGTAAATACTCCACTGATCATTTTCTCTAAGATGTATACCAACGGCCCTGTTAGCTTAAAAAACAACAGAATCTACTACTGAAGCGATGAGAACGGCTGAGGGCTGTCCGCTAGTATGCCAGGAAGTGGCCACGATTGGTGAGTTGTGCCTATCGAGGTATACCACCACTGTGAAAGTAAATTTCATTCGTAACTAGCAATTAATAACAGAAGCGTCAAACACATTCACATTCATATGGCATAATCATGGATAAATAAAATAAGGCCAACATACTAACTTCAGGTAGTAGGTACTAATCTAATTCGAACTACTAACCGTTACCAGGCACTAGTGTTGTAAAAAAAACGTTTTTTTTGTGAAGTTTTTTATGTTGTTTTTTTTCTGTTCGTTTTCATGTTTTTTTAAACGTCGTATTTTTCACACAGCAATCATTTGCTGCTTTACGCTTCAGACAATCGTAACCAGCAGGATTAGAGTTAAGCTTTCACACATTCATCCCAATTTACTATTGCTTTGTTTCCTGCAGCTTTACGAGGCAACTGATGGGATTATTTATGAATTCATTGCCACATTGCTATACTTCCTATATCTTCTTCCCCCTGATAAACATAAGGAATCTAAGGACATATGAACTGAAGTTATTTGGTATAGATTGTGAAAAAAATACTAATAAAGTTCCAGGGAACTGAAGAAATAAATTGAATTATAGGAAGAATTTAAGTTCCAAGAGATAATACAACTTCAAAGACATCTTTATTGCAAACTGAAAAACTATGAATTCTTACCAAAATATGCTTTTATCCCATGTATACAATACGTTAATTTCTAATTACGATATTATTCAAGGAAGATATCTATTTTTGGTCATAATTACCGTCCGCAAAACCAATTATCTTTAGCTCAAAATCCCGGGAAATAACCTGCTTCTGCTCAAGGGCAGAGGTATATGTTTGCATTTACTAGTACATTGTGTTTCACTATTAAAACTCGGTGGCATTACTCCGTCATGCTTTGGGCTCCAAGCCTCGCCCCTTACTGTGAAAATATATACAGATATAGACAGTGTAGCACAAATATTTTATGTTATATGCAAATTTCAAAAAAGATATATAAATGCATAATGAATACTCTTGTAAACAAGCAACTACATATAGGTTTCTTCTAATGATTCTGTTGAAATTTGGGTCTGAGAAGTATTATTTCAAAGCATATCATAACGTAGCCACGTCTCGCGGCTCCGCCCGTGCTTTTTTGAAAGAATGGTAATAGCTATCGGTACATATGGGGGCCATTTAAAAAATTGAATTTTAAAATACGGTGGCAACGCTGACAACTGGGTGCTTGGGTACAGGGAACAACCATAGTATGTTTCGGTTGTTTCGAATATGTATACTCAAAACATGATGTGGATACGTCGAAATGAATAGAAGTAGTAAATATTATAATTGATTGACTGTGAGACAACTGCGAGACCTAAAGTGCCTCTATGAAGCGTCTCAGTATGTATGTAAATACAAAGTTTGGTCTTAATACGTTCAAACGATATGGAAGCAATCAAAATTAAATTTTCTGAAACTGATTGGCAACACTGACAACTGCGGCACCGGACGTACCCACATGAACTGTCCTAGTACCTAACGCACACGTAAGACCATAGTGATTTTTGCGTTTATCATAGTGATTTAAAAAAAACGAAAACTTCAATGCCGAAATAAAACAGCAATAAAACTTTTTTTTATTTTTCGTGCTACTTTAAAAAAAAACACCATTTTTTTACTACTTCTGGGTCCCTGATATTATTTGATGATCAACGAATTAGTTAAAATGTTAGTTCTTGTTAAAAATATACATCTAAAGAAAAATCTTTATTGGGACTGCCCTTGATAAAGTTTTGTAACATTACAAAAGAAAACATAGTTGTGTTAATTCAACACAATGCGGTGTCGCCGCGTGACTAACACTTTTTTTTTCATGTTAAACCAACACAACAGACGGTGTTGATTTCGGTACTGGGAGAAAAGAAAAGTTATGGCTGGAACGCGATTTAAAAATGGGTTGCATAGATAGAAATCTAGCATCTTACGGACTTGACTAAATCGCCAGACAGAAATAAGGCTAGATGCAAACGATATTTATTGAACAACATTTGAATTAAACGACTACACTAGATTCAAACAGTGTAGCGGGTCAAAAATATGTTGCTGAACACCCAAAAACAAACTAAGTTACTCGCACGAAATCACTTTAATCACTTTCTATTTGTCAATTGGGGACCAGAATTCATATTCATTGAGAATGTTCCATTTGCATCAAAGCAAGCGACTAAGATGGCGACAGCCAAACACTTGACCAGCATTAGCGCTTTCTTATCATAACAACATGTCGAATGCTGCTCTTACTTTCATAGAAATAAAACATATTCTTAATGAATGGTGATTGTGATCCCTAATTGACAAATGGAAAAGTGAATAAATCATGGCATAAGTCGTGTGAGTAACTTTGTTTCTTTGATCGGGGGAGGGGGTTCAGCAACATATTTTTTATTATCTATACTGTTTGAATTTAGTGCTTTTTCTGTCTGGCGATTTAACCCAGCTGGTAGTACTCGCCAGTGCGGTAGTCTGACGACCCAAGAATCGTGGGTTCGAATCCCACATCGGGCATGGATGTGATTTTAATCGTACTGTCAATAGCTAGTGATGCAAGAACAAGCACAAAAGTACACGTATAATACAAGCAAAAACAAGTTGAACAAGTAATAACAAGAACCCGCTTAGGGTAAACACATTAAAAAAACACACACATGGTAAGACGCTTAACTTTCAACTCAGTAGCCCATGTTCGAATCTCGCTGCAGCCGTAACTTTTCTTCTCCTAGTACCTAAATCAACACCGTGTGTTGTGTTGATTTAACACATAAACGTGGTAGTCACGGTGGGACACCGCGTTGTGTTGAATTAGAACAGCTATTTTACTGTGTATTTAAGTTTCCTCGATCTAAGCCAAAGATACCTAAGGGCCATAAGTGGGCGGAACTTTTCTGTTTTGTATGAAGGTGCTAACGAGATATATTGTACTGTACGTAAAAAGTTAATTGTATATTTTTTAACGTAGGAACATGCAAGTTTATTAAACTAAACAAGAATTACATAAGGTGCGCTAAGTAGAGAATATTTGTAAAAAAAAAAAAAAGTTTCGTCAATAAAACCAGGATGTTTTGCCTCGTGAAAAGAAAACCAATTCTGCCTGTTTTCTTTTCTCGAAAATTTCCGTTTTTTCGGCCTTTAAATCACTAGTCAATCAATGCGGATACGTCCAACAGTAACAAATATGAAATCAAGATTTTTTAATCGTTTGGCAACCCTGACAAACTACGACGCTTGGAGTGCCTGTATGACCTGACCCAGTACTTCATGAGCATGTATGTCAAGTTCATTGTAAATCAATGCACACGTGTAGATTTGTATTAATAAAGGCATTTCTTGAATAAAGGGATAAGCTGAATTTTAAAATAGGCTGGCGACACTGATAACTGTGGCGCTTCAGGTCGGGGACACCAAAAACTTTCTTCTACAGTGTTGAATGATATTTAAGCTAAGTTTGGGGCAGATAGGGTATGTAAGAAAAAAATAAAATAATTTAAAATAATTTAAAATAATAATTTAAAATAATAATTTTAAAATAATTTATTAAAAAGTTGGCAACACTGAGAACTAGGCAACCCGGAATTTCTCAAATATAACAAAAAATATGTGTAATGTAGGGTTTAATTTATGTTGTATTTCTTCTTTATTACGTAAAAAGAAGGTAATTCTTACTTAAAGAGACGTTAGCAGTGTTAGAAATTGCTGTCCTGAAAAAAAATGAAAAAAAAAGGTTTATGTTTCTTTCAATAAAAAACGGGAGTTTCAGAAAAAAAAACGAGCGGTTTTCTCTATTTACAACACTACTAAACACACAATGTGTTTATAAAAAAATGCATTTTGGAGCCCATTTCTTTTTTGTCTAATGTCTTTGGCCCATCTCGATCTTATTAGCTGTTACGTTTCTAAAATCCACA
>JAGDQP010071965.1:0-10571 GCA_022664845.1 Lepisma saccharinum | reverse complement strand
TTTTTTGTTTGTTTGTTTCTGCTGTGAATAAATTTTGTGACCCTTAAAAATAAATATGTTTCCTTTCTATATAAAATTAAAGAATGCCTATGAAATGCAGCATTTGAAAATACACTGTATTTTCTTGGGGTGGGTCAACCTGAAGGGGGGTGGGTCCTGTTGAGATAAGGCTTGCGTGACCTCTTTCGAAATGAATGGGCGCCACTGCAGAGAATCGAACACGGATTCCTATAAAGCCTAGTCTGAAGATTAGTACAGTACCTTAACTACCCGATAACCAAAGCTGGCCTACTGTAAAGACAACTTGCTGGATTCATACTTTCGGCAGTATATAAGGGTCCCAGCTCTCGTGGAGTACAGTAGAGTCATACGTGGGACCGGGCCTTGTTGGATTATAGAGATCGGTTTCGGACTAGCAAAGTGTCCGAAAACAGAGAAGTGTCTACTGTATTTCCATCGCCGACTTCAAAGCGGTATTAGAGAAACACTCAGTTTGGAGTCATGCTGACGCCTATCGTGACTGACCTTTTGCAAAATTGTTCTAAGTGCCACTAGACGAATACCGAGATTGTACATATTCCATTGTTTTGGTTACAAAATTCTTCTTTCTTATACAAAGGACAGTGTGAAGTATTAAGGAGACGGCCTGACGCGGCTAAAATTGTTATATAATAAAATAAAAGTTGTTGAAAGAGAACCTGTGAACTACTAAACAGGTCATAAAGTAAAATAAATATTTTAAGAGTATCCGTGAGCTACTATAAATGCCATAAAAAATTATGTTGAAAAAGTATCCTTGAGCTGCTATTCAAAGTTATACAATAAAATAAGGGTTGAAATTCTGTAAAGTGCGTGTAATAAACTTAGTTGGGGCAATATTGTAGATTAATGAAAATATCAAGTCTGCAGTGTACTGTTATATTCGGGAGTGACACTGTGACCCACAAACACCAACAAAATTAAAATTAAAATAATTTTTATGCAAACAAGTTTTAAAATTTCTTATCGGGAAGCTTTAGGGAAGATTTTCCTGAAATTAGACATTATGCTCCAGATTCTTATTTTATTTTCTGTCTGCCTCCTCTCGTCTCATGTCAGTCTCAAGACCCACATGCGAAAACACCATGTGAAATGAAGTGCGCATCGTTAACGTGAAGAATATGTAATATGTAAAGTTTTCTTTCAAAAGATACTATTCAGCTGGTTTGTTGTACATGATTGTCGCTGTTTGTAAATTAATTTCAGCGGCACCCCTTTTGAGATAATTGAAGGTTTCGTAACGTGTAATTTGTCAAGGAACTGTCAGCACCAGTAATTCATCTATTGCATGATTTGCCTCGTTTTACTTGTGTATTTTGTAGCAGTAAATTTTCATCTATGAATAAATGTCTTAAAACAGTGGAAAAACAGGTGTTGCAGATATATCAAAGGTGAAAGAGACATCTATTTTGGAAATTAGTGGTTTGGTACTCTTCTTAAATCTGAACTTGTTTGTTTGTTATGAGCTTGGCAGCGCTGTATATTCCTAACGAGTTTCATTTATTGAAGTCTAACTGATATGCCTGTCAGTTGGTGCGGGGTGAAAAGTGTTGATTTATATACTATGGGCCAGGAGATTTTTGACTTCCCCTTGTCAATAAAGGTCGGATTCAAATTTGATGCAAATAGAACTGAAGTGGGTTTGAGGTCACACAATTTATTTGGTAGTTAGCGTATGAAAGGCCATTTAGTGTATGTGTTACCGGGAATGTGTGAAATAAAACATTTTATACAATCCATGGTGTATAACGCAAAGTATGCAATAAAGACTCTTTGTGTTCTACGTTAGCTTAGATTAGATTAGGTAAGATAAAGTCAAGTTAGATTCGTTTCTTTATTTCATGCTTTGCCTAACCAGGCATTGCATAGAATACCTTATTTCATACATTGCCGCTAACATGTATATTGGGAGGATATCAAGCCTATTATCTTTCAATGGTCAGTTAAATGTCCCATAAAAAAAAATTGGCGGAACTTGATCGAGCGGTCTGGATTTATATTATATCGCGGATAAATTTGCATTTATACAAAATTTGGTAATCAAATTTGGTGAACACTGTGATTATCGGCCGAGCCGCCGTAGCTCAGTGGTAGAGCGTTAACGTAGCCTTCGGGAGGTCCTGGGTTCGATCCCAACGGCCGACAATCCTGACTGAGGTATTCCAGGGTTTTTCCTGAGTCACAGCATGCAAATTCCGGAATGGCACCTTCAACATAGGTCCTGGCCAAAACCTTGTCGAGTCCTATTCCCTCGCCTATCCCGGCCTGAACCTTAGATGTCTAAAGGTCATAAATAATATTCAGTTTAAAACTGTGATTATCGATTAACGCTGATTATGATAAAATTCAGCTCCAAGTCAATGTACGCTTTCGTATAAAAAGTAAAAAAAATCGTGGTTGTTCGTTGCGAAAGACGGACGTTACATTTGATTTTATACAGGGAGTCCCCGAAATGGTGAAAACTTTGGAAGGTGATTATTTACACTTTCACAAAACAAGTAAAAAGTTCCTTGAAAAAAATTCACAATTATGCATAGTTTCGGAGATACAGGCGCTCAAAGTGACAACAGCAACGTCACAAGTGACGTCATAACTTGACACACAATGACGTAAGCATTGTTGGGTTAGCAAATTAAAGTAGAACCCGATACATCTATTTAGGCAATGTTTTTGATTGAGGGAGTGCCGCACAGATAGGTTTCGCAACCCAAGGATTTCATTGTCACGGAAATAAATGGTTTAATAGGGCAGGCATAGAAATCCCGTCTAAGCTGTATTCACCAATCATAAACATAGCTTAAATAGATGCATTAGATATTTCTTCGAGTGTGATTTGCTAAACCGACACAGCTTACGCCATTACTTGTAAAGATACGATGGCATTGTGATGATGCCTCCGTAACTTTGAGTGTCTGTAGCTCCGAAACTAATCAGATTTCTGATTTTTTTTCAAAGGAACTTTTTTCTTGTCTTGATGTAAATAATCAACTCCCGAAGTGTACACCATTATTTCAGGAACGCCGTGTATATTATTTACATTTATCGGTTAGAACTACAGCTAAGCCCGTCACATGTCTGAGGGGAGCATGTAAACGTTGGATGTGGACTGGAGCTCTAGACGGTCTTCTGCATCTACACAGGACGATTAACCAAAATGGATCTCTGCTGCAGTAGGAAGATGTTTTCTTGGTAGCAAGACGCTAGCCGCGTTTACATCGTATTATTTATATTGAGTAGCTTTTTGAGGCGGTTTAGATCTATGATCATATTCATTATGGATAATGATATTTATCATAATGATAATGATGATGGAGTGTATTGTGTCATCACAACACAAAGATATGAATTAGTAAGACAAAATGTATTTAGTTATCTTTCCTCCCAGACCAGTGATACATAAACAGTCGTAAATCTTGTGAAACAGGAGATGACGAAATGACTGTGGAGCTAGATGTATTTGTTATTCCACCTTGGAAATGTAACACGCTTGTGTCACTCATGAGAGGAACGTGGAAAATTGATACGGAATGGAATATAGATGCAGTTCCAGTAGGCCTACCCACTGGAATATATGGATTTAAATCTATTTATTTCATAAACTAAATTAAATTATTTATTTAATGTATTAGACTAGATTAAATTATTTATTTGATACACCCCAATTTCGGTCATTTTACACTGGATAGATATTTAACAATAACAACAAGGGGAAGGATTTTAGAAGGAGTAGATCCTGGTTTTATTGAAGGTACCATTTGCCTAGTATGACCGAGCTGAAACTAGGGAAAACCTCAGTCGGGATCGTTGGCACCGGGAGTTGAAACCAGATCCTCCCGATTTAAGTCGAGCACGTTACTGACTTCTCTCACACAGTAAGAATGCCTGTGTTAATTCCACACGTTTCGGTGTCCCAACGTGACTACCACTTTTTGTCTTAAATCAACACAACACACGGTGTTGAATTCGGTACTAGCAGCAAGAAACAAATTACGGCTGCAGCGAAATTTGAACATGGGTAGCTGAGTTAGAAGTTGAGTGTTTTACCGTCTGGGTTAAATCACCAGACAGAAAAAACACTAGATTCAAACAGTACAGAGATTTAAAAAATTGTTGCTGAACCCCAAACACAAAGTTACTCGCACGACCTATTTAATCACTTTTCCACTGGTGCATTAAAGATCAGAATTCCCACTCATTGAGAATATGTTCCATTTCTATGAAAGCAAGCGATCAAGATGGTGACAGGAAAAATCACTTGATGTCTAATCAACACCGTGTGTTCTGTTGATTCAGACAAAGAAGTGGTAGTCACGCTCGGACACCGAAACGTGTTGAATTAACACATGTATTTTTCCTGTGTATCTCGCCGATAATGCGACATGTGTAAACCGTAATCATGAGTAAACCAGTAATGGCATTTCTTCCTATCTGTATGAAGGAAGAAATACCGTAGATTATGAACAAGAAGTCATTTGAGCATCAATGTACTTCATTGGTTTCAAACATGCAACTTGAAAATATATGAAAGGTGTAACATAAATTGCCTCATAACATAACTTTCTTCAAGTTCAGTGTCAATCTACAGGTTCTTGAATCTCTAAAAAATATACCTCAAGTTATGTTTCGCGTTCCCATTTCTATTAATCCGTCCTTTCTGAATTCCCGAACGCATTTCCTGGTACAGTACTGTTGAAACAGTATCTAACTTTCTAATTCAGTGGGTATATTAACATCTTCCAACATTAACATTAAATTGGTTTGTAAAGGGGTATTGGAAAATTAATTGATTTTATCCATTGTAATTTTCTTGTCTTTCTAATCTAATCAGAACATTTTCAAATCTACAAAAAAATGTTTCTTCCTTTATTGTATTATTACATAAAAATGGGTTTCAATTTCTCTCCGACATTGTTATGTCACAGGATGTTACAGTACAATAACATTCTGATTTTTTCACGTACTTTTTTCTCTTTGATGTTTCAGATTTTTTAAAAATACTCTTATTATTTGTTTTCTTTTTATATATATACTTGCTGCTTCACTGTTTAGTTCTAATCTTTTTCTTTAGAACATAATTGATTTCTCTAAAGCCTTTGTCTCTGTTAGAGGGAATGTTTTGGTTTATATTTGTGTGATTTTTTTATATTAGAAAAACTAGTTTATTATTACCTTGTAAATGTTCGTTGATCCTAACTTTCATATATTTATGCTTTATTCATTTTACCAGGTCGTTCGGAAAGAAATGGCCAGTTTTATAACTCACACTATACTACTAAATTTTGGAATGGGGTAAACATATCTGTTTCATTCAAAGTAGTCTTCGTCCACAGCGACACATCTCTCCCAATGATTTATAAGGCTTTAAATCCTATCCATGAACAAACGTCGCTTCCTTCAGACAATGAAGACGGGAAGGCATATTCTGTAATATTTCTGTTCCTGAGTCTTTCAGAAAGTGACTAAGATCCACAAACACAGTTGTGTGTTTATGCTATGACCAGGGAATATGTATGGCGTGGTGGGTGTACTTCATGCCTGTGCTTACTCATCTTATGTTTCGTATTTTTTCCCACGTGTGGGGTCTAGCGTTGTCTTCCTACAGACCAGCGACGGTTGCTCTTTACACATAACATGTTAGTGCTAATGGTTTCAGCAGGTACCAAAGAACTTGTAATTGGACAACACTAACAACAAAACCTTTTGTGGCGTAAAGTTTGGTGTTGGAATTTTTTGGAGTTTCACCAATGTCCAACCACTACTAACTTCGCTTGCGATTTTTGTACAAGATCCAGTTTTCATCACAGGTCACAATACGATCGAGTAGGGACCAACAGTATGTTAATCCGCTGCTATTTGTGATTCTCCTTCTTTTCATGGAGTACCCGGTTGTTCAATTTCGTTACACTTTCCCTATGTGATGGAAATTGTTTCATATTGTTGACCTAGAAACGTTGAACGCTGGGTAAGTCACGCTGATAATGGTGAGTGGATGTGTCTCGACACATGCCTGCAACGTCCCTACTACGGCCAATTCATGGGAAGGTTAATATATATCAGATGATATATTCTTACTGTCTCAGGGCAACTTCTTTAATAGACATATGTGGTACGGTTCATATGGTTAACATGTATGACCTGAGCATCCTATAACTAGCTAACATGCAGAGCCAGTCGCCCTATCTGAAGAGCTACTGCAGGTACTATGTCTGGTTAAGCATGCAAAGGAAAGGGTGAAAAGTAAATAATAATGTCCAGAGGATAGAAATGATTATTTCTTTCTTGGCCCACTTTTCCTTGAGATGAGCCAACTGGCTGCTTGCGCCGAAGTCCAACAATCAGTGAAATTACATCAACCAATCAATAAAGTAGATTTACCCAAGGCCCGCAGGGCCCCCGGGATAGACTTTTGGCCGACTTAGGTCACTTTCGTCCTGGGAATAATTAAATTTAATTTGTGAGATAACAATAGTTGTGATTTGAACCGGCTAGGAATAAAGTTTTGCTAATCTTATCTAATTATTGTTGGTAATTGTCTGTTTTGGTCAATGGCGTACATAGTCAAGTTAGTTAATAGTGTGAGTTGGTATATCAGGTAAGGTTTGGAGAGAAGGTTGATCGAGAATAAATAATTTATGTGTATTCCAACCGTCCCTGCAGCACCAGTAGAGAGACACTCAAGTCCATTCCATTCTATTTTGTTAGATTTTTTCGAAATTTTTGTAATTTGTAGGTTAATTATCTTGAGATTGTAAAAATTCTTGATATGTGACTGGGTGGTATCTTGGTATTCCAAACTGATTTATGTTAATATTTTGAGTTAGTAATTTATTCTGTGTACCTTTGGTGAAGTTTTTTTTTGATCTTCTAGAAATTCGTTAAGTGGAGTCAAACCTGCTGTCTTGTACAGAGTCGCAATGTTGTCCTGCCACAGTTTAAAAGAAAATATAATGTTATATCTTTCAATTTTTAGTAGAGGAGCTATATTTGTTGCGGAGTTGAAAAGTTCGTGTCCATACGTAATAATAGCTCTAATTATTGATTTGTAAAGATGCAGTTTTATCCCAGCAGAAAGGTTGTTGATATAGTATATTGCTCTTAAGGTGGAATACACCTGCATACCCTTGTTACGCGCGTCTAGAATGTGTTTTCTAAATGTTATCCTCTCGTCTAAAAGAACTCCCAAGTATTTAACAAATTTAGAGGGCTTGATCCTTGTATCATTCATTGTCATTCTTGTCACCTTTGGTAAAAAAAACAACCTTATTTTTATATGGGCCAGTTTAGTAACTTTGGACTTCGACCCGTCACGATTTGCCTTTAGCTGTTAAGTGTTAAAATCCACACCCATGCCCCAGCCGGGACTCGAACCCGGGACCGTTGAGTCAATAGCCTACCGCCGCAGACCGCTCGACCACCCGGCCGGCTCATTCTTGTCACGTATAGTATTACGTCCTGAAGAGTAGAAAAGTATAAGTTGAGTTTTATTCTCATTTAGTGTTAAAAGCCAGGTATTACACCATTGTACGGATTTTTCAGTAATAGTTTCCAGTTTTTGAATAACATCTTTGGTGGATTTGGCAATGGACCAATATGCAGTATCGTCCGCAAATATACCTAGTTTTGTACAATTTTCTGTTGGAATCTGATTATCATTGACATAAATTAGGTAAAGGATGGGGCTCATAACAGCGCCCTGAGGTACACCTCTTGTGATATGAATATCTTCACTAAGATCGTTGTTTATTTTAATTTGTGTGGTTCTGTCATTTATAAAATTAGCTATCTATCTAATATAGATGGTAGGAAGTTGAAGTTTATGGAGTTTAAAAATCAGACCGTCGTGCCAGACGGTCTCAAAGGCACTTGTCAAGTCCATGAATATGGCTCCAGCACGATATCTCCTATTAGTGCCCATTGAACATCAGTAGCTATTCGAAGTAACTGGTTTATGGTGGAAATTTTGTTTCTAAAACCGGCTTGGAATTGAGAGAGTTGGTCCGTTTCTTCCAAATAGTTTGATAGTCCATGTGCCAAAGTAGTTTCACATATTTTGATATAGTATTTGTGAGTGTTATAGGGCGGTAGTTATCCGAATTTGAACTGCTTTTGTTGGGTTTAGGAATTAGTATGGTGAATGCTTTCTTCCATTGGTTGGGAACGAAACCAGTTTTGATTGATGAATTGTAGAGTTTTGCTAGAATGTTTAGAAAAGGCTTGGGAGATTTTAATAACAATATGTATGGTGTATCATCATTTTTTTTGTTAGAATATTAAGAATTTCATCAGCTGTAATTTCTTTTAATAGAAGGTCATGGTTTCCTGGATGTTCATCTCTATCTAATGTGATGAGCTCGTCATTGTGTGAAATAATTTGCCTAATCAATCTAGTGAATTATTGTGACTAAAATACACAGAATATTTTTTTAAAAATATCTTTTATATTTAGTCTCTTTGCTTGTAAATAGTTCTGGCGGTATAGTCCCATTCATATCCGTGTGCAAAGCGAAATATATATTGTATACGTACACATGTTAATTTGATCTCATATTTCTTGAAATAAATATTTAATTCAAAACTTTTAAATATACCTGAATTACGTAAACAAAATCTTTATACATATTCTGTATATAAAAATAGATAAAGCTTTTGAAAAACAATATTATTAAAAGTGCGGATATTGTAATTTCAGATCATGACAGTGCATGCAACTAGAGTAAATACTAATGCTTTATTTCACAATATAACTAAAGAGATCCAAAATGTGAGTTTATGCAATTAGTTTCGGGGCTTTATGTTTTAGTTTATGTGTATTTAGTTTATTAGTTTATGTAATACCAAATATTTATACAAAGCAACGCGCATCACACAGGATATGTGTGACGTCACAGTCTTTAAGACGTCGTTATCCACCCCCTGATCTTCGTCCTGTATCTTCCTGATCTTAAAGACTCCTGTTCTGGACCCGAAATTATCCAAACCAAAGACGCACTGTCCATTCTGAAGTTGAGTCTATGCCCCACACCTCATCATATTACGACGCGTATATGTCTCCGTATGCTCCAGCTTGAACTCACGCAACAAAATCACGCTGTTCGAACATTGTAAAATTTATAGCTGTAAATCAGATCGATGCCTGAGAATTGTATTCCCCTATGACAGGCGTCGAAATGGTATAATTAATAAAATATAATAGTACTTATTTTTTTGTAAATTTACTCGTTTTTACGTCTATACAAACTTATTACGTTGTGTAATTTTCTACGTTTTTTGTTTCAGCACTATTTTATTTAGATACTTGTTTCATTCTTTCGCGCGATTTTTATACAGTCGTTTTTATTGATATTGGAAGAGGCTGATTTCTAAGGACGCTGTTACACTGTCGAGCTTGCTGATCAGCATGCTAGCCGGAGTTTGCTCGACAGTTTAATAGCGTCTTACACTTCCGAGTTTGCTCGTGTAGTATCGATAGTGTAATAGAAAAAAAATCCGTCAAGCTTGCTCAAGAGCAGGCTCGTCGAGCAAGCTGATCAGTAAGATCGATAGTGTAATAGCGCAAAGTATTCTCGAGCTTCCTTGACAGCAAGCTCGATAGTGTAATAGTACCCTTAGTGA
Organism: Lepisma saccharinum; assembly: GCA_022664845.1. Lineage (NCBI taxonomy): Eukaryota > Metazoa > Arthropoda > Insecta > Zygentoma > Lepismatidae > Lepisma > Lepisma saccharinum. Next base: position 920 of record JAGDQP010071965.1, on the reverse strand, counting down.
GTGGCAGCGCATGTTGGTTGACCCGCACTGTGTCTCGAATTCAGATTTGAGCGTGGTTCGAAGTGCACATCAATACTGAGTCCCGTCTTTAGAAACTACGCACTTGATTAGGACAACAATTATAAGTTAAAACTATCTGGCGTACGTCTCTGTGTGTTTTGCTTTCCATTTCTTTACAACTGTGCTTGTGTTATCCGTGGTGATGTGGCAGTAAACCTTACAATGCTTTTCATTATTAGATATAGCATAAAGGACACTGGATGCTTCCTGGAAACATTAATGAAGACAGATGTTTGTAATGGACGTAATTAGGGTGACATTATCTCACGTGTCATCTGATAGTTTCTTTGTACTTAATTGGAATTTAATTTGTCTGTCCCCTTAATGTTCTTAAGTTGGATAGTATACAATAGAAATTGAAAATGCCATTATTAAAGTGGATTCAACTGGTAGTGGACAATACGAGGAAGCGAGTTGCTGTAGATTACGTATATTTTACTTTGCAACTCCTATACATTTCTACTTTTATTCGATTTTGTTAAACATTTTACTCGAACTAAAGTCTACTGATTTTAATGTACTGTAGGCAGTGTTTAAATGAACATTCAAGATTTTTACGTGTTTTAATATTCTATTATTTCTCACTTCACGTAACAGTGAGTTTGTTGTTCTTTGGCTGATGATGACTAATTCGTATCTCGTAATATACTTCGAAAACTTCTAAAGTTTAGATTGACACAACTTCACATTATTCTTATAGAAAATATTTTGCATTATCGTGTGAATGTGCACATTAAGCAAGCAGCCTAAGGCGAAAAGGAACTTGCTAAATGTTAGTACAAGGTGTGTAAATATGAAACCGGACTTTGTGCTTAGACGGCGTTAGCTGTCACTGTGGTTACCGTAAAACTGCATCCTTG
>JAGDQP010071964.1:0-10571 GCA_022664845.1 Lepisma saccharinum | reverse complement strand
GTGTCTGAGAATTGCCCTATTCGCCTGGCGAAACAGGAAGTTTTGCATTCTCCGCTAGGATGGCTGCCAGCAGTACATTTAAGGAATTTCGAGCTTATTGAGAATTCTCGATTCATGACTTCCCGAAAATCGGTACAGACCTGAAAGTGGAGACCGGGACGGGATTTTTCTTCGCAAACTTTTGGATAGAGGTAGAAATTATAAACACTGTTGGCACTCTGCTCTATCTGCACAAATATAAAATATTCAATGTGATGTAATCACTGTATAGGAGATGAAGTGATATCCTTAACAATTGTGCTTAAAAAAAAAAAAATCAGTCTAAGGTTTTGCAATTTGACAACGAGCCAGTTAGTGTTTCTTTGCCCCCTGTACACAGTTTCGGCAAGCGGGGTTGGCAGGGCTGTAGAATTCTTTCCACTCTGTGTACATACACAAGACATCTTCTACATATAGCAACAGTTTTGTATAGGTCAGGGTGTTGGAAGTCATGAATGCTTAACCCTTTGAGTCCCAAATTACATTTTTGCCGAAATAAATGTATTTTTTTTTTTTAAGGATTGTTGGACTAGTTTGATTTCCAAAAAAAACTATAATTACAGATTATTTTATAACAATTACATTTTGTAACAATGCTACGAAATGTTGTTCAGGGACAACATTGGTACTTGAAGACTCTAAAAATATGCAGTAAACAAGATATTGAACTTAAGCATAAAATCTAATATGATAATGGGTAGAACAATGAAAAATATACTTTTAGATGTCAGAGAAATACAAGATTACAACATCAATTATTGTAGAAAGCTTCAACAAAAGTTAGAATCATACATGAGGCAGCTTTACATGTAACAGATTCTAAAGTATTAAAATTACAAAAAGTGTATTATGATAAATATTCTTATTGCATTATATTTTTGGAAACTCCTTACTATGAAATAATATCAATTGTGTATGGATGAAACCAATGTTTCCTTATTTTACATGAAAATTCATAATGCAATTTCTTTTTGAAATAAGGCACAATTTTTACAGTACATTTTGTGAAGACAATGTGGAAAAAATACCCAGTGGGGCAAAACTGACACCTCCCCTGCTTCTCATCATATTGTGGCCAATGTCCTAACTGTCATACCTAACATCGCCAACTGGCATCCTTTTCTTTTTAGGTATCGTATCCCCACTAGGACGTCCTCGTTTTCTTTCGATTTTGCCTGCTTTGCAAAGAGCGTTTGCAATGCTTGTTTGAAACCGTGCTAATGAATACTCACACTTTTTTCCTAATTGAAACCTATAAAGCAACCCGTTCACTAAAGCAACACCTAAACACCAATACACAATTCTCATGTACCATTTTCTTGACCTTATATCAATTCTGTACAATTCGAGAAGCATATCCGCTTTGTCCACTCCACCCGTGAAGCTGTTGTATTCCTTTACAATATACGGATGGTTCACCTAAATAGAACACTTCTCGGCTGAATTCCAACGTTTAGCAGTTCCTTGAAGTTCAATGGCTGCATAAATTGACAAAAGATTAATTGCCTTTCGGCCATACCAGCGCACTAAAGCAACATTATTGTCAGTTTCTACTCCAGTCGAAACTTCCACGTCCCTTTTTCTACGGTTCTGTTTCGTTCATCAGAGAACATTGCCCCATTCTATCAGATCTCACAGTGCCAACGCAGAATATTTGCTTCTTCTTCAAAGCTTCTGCTAATTGAAGAGATGATAACCAATTATCAAAACAAATTTTAAAATTCTTTGCGGAAGGGATTTTGGAACAGAGTGCCATTACTATGTCTCCATAGAAACCTAAATCGACATCTTCGCAAGTTCCTTTACCAATGTAAATTTTGAAATCATGCATTGTCCCAGACGCTCCAGCTCTCATAAAAATTTTAAAACACCATTTGTGAGGTTTGCTTTTCAAGTATTGCTTGATCTTGCGTCTTCCTTTGAAAGGCACCATCTGCTCATCAACACATTGGTATTCTTCTGGGCTAATAGCACTCATATTCGAGTTTACTTCTTCCAAAAGAGGCCGAACTTTGAAAAGTTTATCGGGCTCTTCCTCTGTACTTGGTTTCTGATTCTCATTATTATTTAGGTGAAAGTATTTTGTAAGCTGCTGGAACCTGCTCCTACGCATGGCATCTGCAGTTCGAGAATATCGACATTCTGTAGACCAATACATTCTCATGTTTGCAATTTTCACCAAACCATTGTGAAGCCAGATGCCAAGTACTTGTTCTATTTCTTCTTTCGTGCATTTCAAAACAAATCCATCCGTCTAATTGGCTTACAAGTTTGTTTGTTATGATATTAAATTAATTATACCATCTGAGATAAATTGCTTGAAATATTCCCTTGGATTCTTTTCATTTGTCGGAGGAGGCGCTAGATTGCTATTCCAGGAAATATCGGGTGGTTCGAATTCAACTTTCCTGAGCGTCCATTGTTTGTTTTTCACGTGCTTCTTTGGCTCTGTGGGTTCAAAATCCTTTTTGGATTGCTGTGCTTTCTGAGATATTGGCTCAATACCATATTCAGTCTCGGTGACTGCACTTGTTGAAGGTTCACACAAATCAGGTCTTAATTTATAAGAATCGCTACAGTGTGTTTCATCCACAATGCATTGTACTTTGTGGGAAATAGTCTTTCTATTGTTTTCTAATTCATCGTCGTCTATATCTGATGGAATATTACTAATCTCAGATATATTCCCATCTGTTATAGAAAACAATATTTCTTCCTTGGTAAGAACACCAGGTTTCTTTTTGATAATCGCGAGTTGTTCCTTAGTTTATCAAACTAACTAATTCTAAAATCAAGGCACAAAAACGTTCATTAATTGTGTACAAATGAGTAACAAAACTATAATGTAAGTCCCATTGTTGTTCATAAACAAGAAGATATTTTGCGAGAGAATTCCTCAATTTCCATGGCTTATTTCACACTAAATGAAACCTTCACAGGCACTATAGGTCTAAATCTAGAAGAAACACTAATATTTAACAGAATATGATGTCAGAAAACTCCATCACAAGAATAATAAATAACCCGTGTTGCAGCTCTTCGACAGACTACGAAACTATGCACGTGGTAGGATCATTTCCGCGGCTAAAAACTTAACAGAGGTGGCACCTAGTGACAAAAATATTGAATATATATATATATATATATATAAGAAGTCTCTCAGCAACAACGGAATTTAATGTATTGAACTGCAAAACACATAAATATACTACGAATAAGGTTATGTTGTTGAGGAACAACATAGGTCTCAAAGGGTTAAGATGTGACAGGCCAGGAGAGCAAGGGCCATTCAACCGGAACTCATTTTCCGATCCCTTGTCCGGATACATAGACCTATAGTTTTTTCATGCTGAACCTTAGCCATAGGAGCTCAATGGCTGATTATGAATGGCTACTTGCTTATACTTGGTACAAAAGTTACAGGATGACAGTTGGCAGTGCCATTGTCCTGTAGAGAGATGTTTTTGCTGATTTGCTTCCATTGTCTTCTGCTGGCCGTAGTATTTGGAGAATTAAAAATAAATTATTTGATATAACTTCAGTTATAACTTTTTAAATATACTTCTTGTTTCTTCAGAGCTATCACATTTTGATTATGTTGCACTACCACGTTTCATATTTGTGTTTCTGTATTAAAAGTCAGCTTTCAGATCACAAGTTAGAAGACAATCCCAGCCACTTACTGTCCTCTTATCTAAAACATACTGCCTTAAAAAAAATATAGAATATATGAAACTAGTGCTGAGATAACATTTAATGTGGATTGTCCAATTCCAGTCTTAACCAATTTGAACCAAATTTTACTTCTAACTCTTAACTTGTTATCGCTTTGTGGTTTTCTTTCTTTTTATTTTTGTCTTAATGCTTGCAAAAGACGTTAGTATTTACAGCAAGCAGATCGATTGTTTCCACCGTCTTTGCCTGTCAAAAGCATTTCGTTTGCCTCATACGTTTCGGCATACAGAGTTGCCAGATTACGTGCAGAGAAAAACACAGACAGAAATCGACTTATTATCATTAGATGATGATGCGAAAAGAAAACCTCGGAAATACGGAGAGCATTCGACACTTCATGTACACTTATTAAAGTTATTATCACTAGACATTGTTTTGGGGAAGGGGAAAACAAGCATCTCAACCAGAGATACTTCAATTACCGTGTTTGAGGGGGGATGTAAAGATGATTGACGGGGAAGATACCTCCCATCCCTCCGGCAATTCGCATCCTGGTAATAATACTCATTAACTGTAATTACACAGTCAATGAATTAAAGTTGTTTTTAATTCCAATTTTATGTATGGCTTTTAGACATCTTCTTTAGCTCAACTGTCTCAAGGCCTTCACATAATTATCTAGAAAATAGTGGGACACAGTGATGGATCCAGGATACACAGATGGAACCTCCTAGTAATCTTCCTGAGATATTTAAGTAGCCAATAGACCAATAGGCATCGGTCCGATCAAAATAAATAGTTTTCTTTGAAAGAAAAGCCACGCTCCAAAGAACACAAATCCCCGTTCCCGGGTGAACGTGTTTCAGTTGAACAAGTGTGTTCAGTACTCATGATATAGATAACCAAAGTGTGTTCGAAGCATTACGATCAGAAATGAGTTTCATGCTATAAAAATACTATAGTTTCAGTTGAGTTTTTGCCCTCACTGTATGTGTTGTGAACCTTAAACCGAACTGACTAAACTATTTGAACCGTGTTAATTATACCAATGTAGTATAGTCTGCATTCATTTTTAATGTAGTGTTATAGTTTACGAATGAAAAAAAGAAATGTAAATCATCATTATGAGATGCCAAAAACAATAATAATCAGTAATAGTTAGACTTGAAATTATAATGCAACTGAATACTGCACAATCGAACAAACGACAAAAATAAACGGGAAGAATGAAATACGAGTTGCACTAGAATATAATGAAAAGGCGAGTTACGTAGCTTCAACAGTTACCATTCTCTCATATGGGATAAAACTTCCTTAACGTACTGGTGGAACTTTTTCTTCTCTTTTCGTAGAGACCTAGACCAATGTATATCACATGTAAAACAATCCACAATCATTTTACGTATCATCTTCTATGACGCTAAAGCCCAAGCTGGGCCCGGTCTTCCCACGAAGTTGCCTCCGTTGCTTCCTCTTCTTACTGGCGTCCATCCGGTTTCGAATCCCCAGTAATTTGTAAGAATCTTCCTTTACCCCGTCTTCCCACCTTTTCTTCAGTTTTCCTACTGGTCTTTTCTTATACATCCTGCCTGTTAATGCTTTCTGTGATATTCAATCTGTACTCATCCTGACCACGTGTCCTACCCATTGTAATCTTCTTAATTTGACGTTTGTTACTAAATCTGGTTTATTGTGTAGCCCATATAATTCTGCATTGTATCTTCTCCACTGATTATTATGTTTAATCGGTCCGAATATTCTCGTAAGAATTTTCCGCTCGAAGGCGTTTATTCTGTCTACATCTCTTTGTGTGAGGGTCCATGTTTCGTGTCCGTATTGTATCACTGGTTTAATTATTGTTTCATATAGTTTAGTTTTCATGGTCCTGTGTATATCTTTGTTATTCATAATTGGATGTAGACTGTAATATGTTTTACTTGCTTGGCTTATTCTTCTTTGCATTTCTTTCGATTCGTGATTAATGTTCTTAGGTATGTGAACTTGTCTACGTTTTCTGTTTGGCAGCTTTGCGCCTGTAGATTATCTTTTATATTAGTTTGGTGGCTGCCGTCTGGTTGTTATGTCTTGTTTGAACGATTGATTTCCTTTTACTTTTATTTATTTTCGGAATAGAACCCTTTAAGGTATGTAAAATAGATAACGAGGTAGTTACGACAAGGTTCTTCACTGAACCATACCTCGAAACTTCTTTTTAAAGAGGCAAACAATTTACATCGAGTTTTTATTTAATAAATAAATAATCAAAACCCTACGCCGTGATGTAGATATAATTATGTGTGCAGGTGCTTGAATTAATTCTGTTTTGTTTGGCCTGCTTAAACACATTTTTTAAATAAAGATTTTTTTTATAGGTCGATGGTATTTTGGTTGAACAGTGTTGGTTACAATCATATAGACTAAATAATGGTAAAGGGTCCGGCAGGGAAATCTAACGGTTTTTGAAATCATATTACAAGGTTGTAATTTGATACAAAACAAAATGCATTATTTTTACGTATATAGAGAATGAAATACCATTTATAAATGATAATAAAAATATTGGATGAAGAAAGTCTAGGTTCTAAAAATGGCGTCATCAAATTTATCACAATTCTTGTGAACGCCCTCTTGCATCCTCTCCCTAAAATTGGATCGTACGTAGCACGTTGGATCATATCTCGTCCAATTGCTGCTATTTCCCCACATATTGCGTCCTTGAGTTCTTGTGTAGTGCTTGCTAGGTTTCTTCATGAAAACTTTCCATTTGAGAACTTCAGAATTTCAGCGAGAGTGGGTGTGCAAGAATTGAGGAGTTTGCTGGAAGAAAGGACCTGTGCCTGAAAAGAGCATTTTGAATAAAGTGTCTTTCAGCTCCAGAGCCTGCACTGCTTTATTCACTCATATTTATCTCTTAATGAAGGCAGTAAGGCACACAGCTCTACATTTACTTTTGAAGAGAAACACATTGCTTTTGGGTGAAAACAAACAGTATTAGCAGCTGCTAATTGATACCATCCTTTCGGGATACTCTGATTTGGCTGATTTTTGCACCTGATTCAAACAGCTGTCCTGACCTCTACAGTCTAGATATTGAGTTGAAACACGGTTATTCAAGCAATGTGATAATCATTTATGCATTCCACGGGAAAAGGACATAACTTTTTTTGACGCTCTTTATTCTGGATCATTTGGTCATTGTGGTAATTTGGATGACGTCATTTTTAAAGCAGACTTTTTTCATCCATTTTTCATTACCATTCAAAAATGGGATCTTATTCTCTGCAAGTAAAAATAATAAATTTTGTTTTGTATCGAACTACAACCTTGTAATATGATTTCAAAAACCGTCTGATTTTTCTGCCGGACCCTTTACAATGGTCTCTGACCTTATTTATAATGAAGTTTGTATTATTATGTTACCTTATATACTGCCAGATAAAGCCAAATGAGAAAGCATATTTATAACTTCTAGAATGAAAAGTATTTTCCACTTAATGCGAATTAGACTTAATTTTTTACTAAAGTAAGGAAAATTAATAATGTTGTGTTTCCAAAGGTGTTTATATCGGGTGTCTTTCCTACTTTCTATGTTTTGAAAAGAAATAATGATCTGTTACAAATGAAAGGAAAAAGCAATTCAGACGTTTCTTCTATTGTATAAACACATCATCCAAGTATTTGCGAGGCATTGAAAGGATTCCGGGAGGGGGGGGGGGACGATATTTTTGTACAGCGTTACGTCGTGCTAGTCTCGGAATAATGAGAGAATCACTTAGTGACCAGCGAATGTATATAAAAGTGTCATGTGCTGTAAACTGTTCGGTACAGAGCTTCGTATCCTGTCGTTAACGTTTATTTGCCTGAATGGTGTAACATGTAACTTTTCACAGTTAGATCCTGGTGTTAAAGCTTTTGCCTTCCGACGAACATGGCTTTGATCTTTCGTTGTTTGCAATAACTATGACAAACACGCACGTTTTACTGCTATATATCGCTCAGATGGAACTGTATGCTGGGGTTTCACATACTTCATGCGGACAACAATAATAACTTTCCTTCGTCTTCCAACACAAAGAGACGTTCATTCGTTGAGACCTAACTTTGCTATTAAATACTTACTTTAAAACTTACTTTGCGATATACAGAATATCTGTATATTCAGTTAACAAGCTTTGTTTCTAATAAAGTATTACGTATTTAAAATAGCTATGCATGAAGTGTGATTGAATGATGATAATAAATTACGTTATAGAAAACTGAAAAGTAATATTTTAATTTCATTTTTTATGCATAGCCGGGAATCGGGGATTTGTGGAAGTTGTGTGTAATTAGGTCAAGCCAATGTAATATAGAACTCTATATACTAGGAGAACATTTAAGAAGAGAGCTCGTCTTATTTGTATATTGTAATTTGTTTCCCTACGTTTCGATAAAGTGAAATACGCTCTAAATTAACCATACTTGTTTTATGTTCCTCAATATCTGCAGCAAGAAACGGATGTATTTACAACACGACAAAACGTGAAATATTTGGCATATTAGGATACAAAACTAAATTTCTGGTTTAATTTCTTTATTTTTATCCATATGATAAAAATGAATCAGCTTTATGCAGCCAGTTTTCGTCTTTACGAAACGCATATTATTGAAACTAATTATAGCAGATTTTTAAAGTGCATTGTAGTAGAAATACATTCTCCCTTCCCCTCCTTTAAAAAAAAGTTGGGGAGTAATATCTCTTCCACCACCAGTTTCTTAAACACCGTGATATGGGCTTCATAAATTCTCATGCTTTGGATCTTGGAAATTTTCACTAGATAATGGACTCACTTCGGTACAATTATCTCTCATCTTTAAAATCAATTTCCAGCGTGACATTATACAAACTTATCCAGATCAAGCCTGTACCAACATGTCAAGAAGAGTCAGCTGTGATGATGTAGCGGTTTCTCCGTGATACGGCAACAAGTATATTTTCAGTTGATTAAAAAATTAATTTTTCTGCAAGAAGTGAAGAACGCTATGCCTTTGACTCCAAACGGATTTTTTTCTCTTACTTTGTGGTACACAAGGACTAACTTATTCACGTATTTCAGTCTGTACATACTTTCAATTTCGTATACACAGTAAACTCAAGCGTTTTTATGCATAATAGCTCTATGCTAAAACATTAAGGGTTAATAGGCTACGTTGGTAAGAATTGGTTCACTTTTTAAGTTATATCAGATCTTATTTATATCGATAAATAATCGAAATTTACGTGTGTTTAAGTTATATATAGGTATGAAAAAATTCACTTCACCAAAGAGCTTCGTCAAATTCAGAGCTTTACAAATAAGCTAAAGGAGGATATCATATTGGCATTTTAAGGCTCATCTGTGGTGTGGTCTCTTACTGTATACTTATGTTCTAAATTCACGTAGTGTATTCAGGCAAGGTGCTTATCGTATCTCACATTTCGAAGTAGCGTTTTGTTCCAATTTTGGGAAGTTTTGTTCCTTTATTCTTAATATATTTTTCAGTACTTCGTTCGCCTTTAGAGTCAAAAACATTGTCGCATTCTATTAAAATGCTATTAAAGTTTAAGGAATATTATTTATTTTTGGCACTTTTATAAACTAATTAACAATCAGCGTAGTGCCGTCTTTGTGACAAACACCAGTAGCATAAAGATGTTGGCGAATGTGGGCCGAATATACGCGATCGACATAGGCCCCGCATCGTTGTCGACCTGGAGCCCACTTAAACCCTTAAATTGTTACAAACATTCCTTAAAGATGTTAGGCAACCTATAGCTGCATGGAATTTTTAGTAACTTCACTGATAAAAAGACATTACCCAGTTTTCAGGGATACTGGAAATAAAAGTTAAAGAAGCCTGAAGCGGGACTCGAACGCGGGTCGTCCAGTTAGAAGTCCAGGGGCTTATTGACTGGATTAAGATGCCAGTCATAAGCAAGTACCAAACAGTAGAGAGGGTCAGAAATGCGTTGTCCGAATTCCGAAACATAAACTAAGTTACTCCCACAAATTACGCACTACCCTACGTTTTAATCAAATGGTTAAAATTTCGTCCACAGAAAATCTAGAAATTGTATGCAAAGCACTGAATTAATTTCTTTTTAGGCACACCCACGTAATTATCACGTGGGACCCACGTCGCATTAAGTGGGCTAAGGTTCGTTTTATGCTTCATGGGCACACCCACCTACTTTCCTTTTGAGCCCCCATCGCATCAAGTGGGCTAGAGTTCGCTTTTGTTTCATGGGTACCCAGCTACTTCCATTGTGGGGTTCACCTCGCCTCAGATGGGCTAAAATGGGGCCAATATTGATCGACACGGACGATGTGGGTCCCATGTAGGCAATATGTGAACTCGATGGCGTTGTTTTACAAGGAAACATTGTATATAACAAGAGGAACATTACGCTCATTAATCACGATTTATATAAATGATAGTCTGTAAACAAAGACCTGTGAAGGAAATTATGTTTTTGAATGTAAAAATAGTGGTGGAAATAAACATTTTGTCAAGATATCCGAATATGAGAAAGATGATCATTGGTCGTAAGCATCATGCATAAACTAGAAATTAATGCCACTCACTTTCTTCATGCCTGCAAGTGAAGCAATTTCTCAATTTTAACAATGGTTTGATATTGTAAGTGCGGTTGAAGACGCGGAAAAAGTTTAATGTATGTGGAGGAGGAGAGAGTAAATAAAAGTAACTTTTTTGTATAATCGGTATTATAGGTGGATTACAAAGTTCATGGATTATCTTTATTAATACTCCTTTACTCAAAAGTGTGATGCCTTCATAAAATATATATAACATATAGTAATTATAAATCATGTAAA
>JAGDQP010071963.1:0-10571 GCA_022664845.1 Lepisma saccharinum | reverse complement strand
GTTGTATATTTCGATATTTGATTTATTTATCACTGTTTGATTCGCTCTCAGCGATCCCGATGTTTGATATTGAAAGTAGGAAATCGCAAAGAAAACCTCGAGAAAAATACACTTCAGAGAATAGAAGTATATTTTCTATAGACTCCTGAATCCTATCTAATTTTTGTTGACTTTACACCACCCAAACTGAAAATCCCGGCGGAAACCCCGTTTGATTTAAGATATTGTTCTAATAAACAAAATTACGCAAGCAGCCAGATAAAGAGTCACTGATTCAATAACAGGTACAACTAGCTTTAAGGAAATGTCAGTAATAACTTCAGGATTGTGTGCAGACACTTTTGGGACATTATTCTATCCCAAAAGTGTCTGCACACAATCCTGAGCTTACTAGTAACATTTCTTTAAAACTAATCGTACCCGTTATTGAAGGACGAAACGAACTTTGGTCTGTGAAATTATTCCCTGGAAAATGATCCAATTTTGATTACCTGCACGGAATTTTGAATAATTGACGTAAAACGAAAAAGGCGGGAAACTCCACTACGATCTGATAACATGTTATCACATTTCAATTCAAGGCTCTAAAATTCAATTTAGTTTCGGTTGCTGGGAACATTCTGTGTAAACTGAGTTCTTGAAAAATGTTAGAGGACCAACTGCGTTTTGTTAAAATGTTAAAAAAAAGTGTAAATTGTGTTGATTAAATATAGAGCTCTGTACCATAACAAAATAATTCAATGTATTCAGAGAGCTGAAACCAGGTCACTTTTGGTGACCTGAAGACCCGGTCCGAAACTTAACCCGAATGACTCGATTAACTCGGTTTGAAAATTGATCCGATTGGCCCAAGTGACCCGGTATTAATACTAATAACTCTTGACCAAACTCACCAGACTGAGTTAACTCGGCGACCCAATGATCGAATCTTGACAATTGACCTGGCGGCGACCGGTCTTGTTTCTTGCTTAGAATCAATCCATATTATGTATGAGATTTTTTTGAGAAGTTACACTCTAAAAAATGCTGGGGTACCAGGGACAATACGAGTATTGTTAAATGATTTTTCAAGAATTATCGTTGTCGTAACGAAAAATGTGGTAATATTTACGATGTGTGACGTTTCAGCAGTTACAATAAATGTTGATTCAGCATTATTAATTGAATATAGTTAAATTTACCATATTTTAAACCATATTATTAACAATACTCATTTGTTAGGCGGAACTAACCATACATTATTGTTGATTTAACCTTATTCAAACATTAATTTCTTGCGCATGAGTACACGTTTACCCTACTTCTTTTTACGGGATAAACAAAGAAAATGAGGGCGCCATATTTATCGCCAAAAACATTAAAAAAAAAATGCAAAGTTACTGCAAACGCACCAACCTTGACCATTATGACGAGTTCGTGATGATAATTTTGGTGATGGAGATGATGATCACTATAATAACATTAATATTTAAACGTGTGAAGATATTTACATATGTTTATATTACGCGTTTGTAACTGTTTATTTTATGTTGATATATTTGTGGTCAAAAGATGGCAGCACGTTCTTAAAAAATAAAACTTAGACATTGGAGATTTATTATTTTTATACAATCGGGTTATACTTTCCCGAATTAAACGCAGGATTATTGGCTTTATATACTGACATATGCTGAAAGAAATTGCTTAAAGGACTGTGGAAAGAATGGCGCGTGCATTTTTATTCTTGCATATATTAGTGTGAGACTTTGTTACAAGTACAAGAAGAGCGATTCGCCTAATACTTTATTCTTTTAACATTTGAAGTCCGCATTGTATATTGTAACATTAAGTCCGCATGGGGTCAAATCTGACCCCACATTTAACTTGGTAGCAATTACATATGATTTTTTATTTATTTCACTGATTTCGATTTACATAAAAAAAATTGAATAATAGTAAGGCATCCATGTGCATAAGTTATATAATTATCAATATTTAATACAGTAAGTTTCTGATAGATACAAATTTAGAAACAAATGCTGTAATTATTTGACAGTGAAATCTGAAATAATGTTCTTCTAGAAAAAATAACTAGATTTTATGCGTACACTATTTTTTGGTGTTACAGTTTTCCATTGTTATCTTGTCTTCTAAACAATTTATAGTAAGCATAATTGTTGTGTTTTCCAATTTTGTTCTGTTCTAATCTTGTTCACTCTCATGGCTTTCAGTTTCATCCTCGCACTTTGAGCACAGAATAACTTTTTTCGTGTGCTCTGTACACACAAATTCCGAACATTTGTCACACATGAGAGACGTTTTTCTGTCAACGTTGCGAAGGCAGAGTCTGCATCTTTTGCGTTTCTTGCTGTCCTTAGGGACAGGTCCGGATTTTTTCTTCTCTAGCAAATCTCCAAAACCGCAAACTCTAATCGCAGCCGTAACTGTTTTCTTTTCCGTTTGTCAAATGTGTATTCCAGATTTCACTTCATCTTTGACTAATTCCTTTGACAATATGCGGAGAAATTCCCTTCTTCTTACATTTCCAATTACTCTGTTGTAAACTGTGTACGCATTCAAAGCTGCCATGTCAACAAGGTCATAGAAAACTGCAAGAGGCCATCGTCGACTACGTACCTCGTTTAGCTGAACAGTCCCTCAACATTTGGTCGAAAAACCATATTTTGTTGAATTGTAGAAAATAATTATTTCCCTTTTTTTCTCCTCATTGTCCACTTCAGGAATCGTAAAGGTTCTGTGAAATGTGGAAAGCAAAATTACAGGTTTTTTTTTTTTTGGAACGTAAGAAACAATCACAGTGCCATTATTGTAACCAAATAAAGAGGAATATTGTTCACGAGTTTTGGATGCTAAGAATTCGTTTGGTATTTCTTTCCGAGAAGATCGAATCGTTCCCACTAGACTTAATTGCAATCCCATCGGTGTTTGACCCAAATCAAAGCTTGTGAAAAAAATAGTAAATCTGCAAGTTTAGTAAGTACCTAATTTCACAATCAGCTGCTGCCTAAATTTTAATTGCATATTTACCTGGTTTCGATGGAATGTACACCTTGAATCCACAACGTCCCCGGAAAACACACAAATGTTCATCCACTGTTATATTGCTAGAAGGCACAAACGCTGTTTTACACTGCTTTGAAAACAGTTCAAAAATTCCTAATATGACTTCAGCCTTATTACCAGATTTTATTTTCCTCTCTTCCCTTGTGTCTTTGTCGTCAAACCGAAGACACTTCAAAATACCCTTACCTTGATTTCTGTTCATTGTGGCGCGAAAAAATGGGAAATTCGTAATCCGTACTCCAAAATTCTTTCAAAGGTTTGTTTCTACCTTTCTCGACACCAGCAAAAAGAAGCAGTTATAAAAAGTTTGAAACACTCGAGTGCACTATGAACGTCAACATGATCTGCCACGCCACTAGCAGCGCGAACAATGTTTCGAGTGGGTTGTCTCTTGAGAACAGCAGGTGTTGAGGTCCATTGTATATTTCTGTCACGACTAGAAAGTGTTCTCGCATTTTCACCAATTGATTCGAACTCTGTTCCACTGGTTTCGGATCCATTATCATCTTCCAATTCCACTACATGCTCTGTAAGGTCCTCATCGGCATCACTGCCACTACTGTCATCATAACAGTCCTCTTCTGTATCACTAAATATATCATGTTTCGCTTGTTCTACGCTGTAGCCTTTTGCAAATCTAAGATTTTCCATTACATAATGTACATTTTAATTGTATGCGAAAGGAAAGATAAGCTGTATCACTTCCACTGAGAAATGGGACATCAACGCATGGAAGACAACACGAAATGATAGGCGGATAGCTAACCTCAATTGTTTTGCAGTCAGCACAGTTGCCAGGCCCACCCTTCTATTTATAACTCTAGAGAAATAAAAAGTGTTTACGTTTTTGAAAGTTTCACGAAGTCCACTTGGGGTCTTTTGGGACCCCAACACGCAGTTTCTTATAAATTTTGTTTTTTATTTCTAAGTTTATTGCTTCTTTTGATTAAAAATAATAACACTATACAGAGAACACTCTCCAAAGCAAAGTCAGAAACAACCAGAGCAACAGAAGTAAAAGTATGAGAAATATAATAAAATATATCATGCGGGGATCAGAAAAGACGCCCATGTGAACTTATAGTATTAAGAGCCAAACATTATATAGTTCAAGCCCGCCCGCGAGGCGAGGACTTAGTCTCTAAGCAGGAAAATTTTTATTGATCTGCGGTGATAATATTATCACTGCAAAATGTTATTACTACAAAGACAAACTTCTGTAAAATGTACAATACCAATAGATGAAGCTACTATATTTCGGCTATTGTAAATTCAACAATTAAGTATTATTCGTTCGCGTATGGTAAGCTGTTGATAACAACCAAAGAAGTATTGTTAAATTAACAAAACACGCTTAACAATAAAAGTCTTGTAAATGCAACCATAAAAAGTATTGGTTCCAAAATAACCCCATTTTATGGTCCAGTTGACCATAATATCGTTATATCTACTATATTGTTTAGAGTGTAGCTTATGTACAGGAAGATTTTATTCCTATTTAATACTTCAGATACAAAATGCTTTCAGAATAGTCTTTCCGAGGGGGTATGCACACACCCTTGGCATTAGTTTTGTTTTTCCGGGGATTCCATATGTTATTAATATTGTTAGGAACTTTTCGGCGCCGTATTTTTTGTAATCTGGAGTAACACTGATGCTCCCGTTTCAGCTCTGGATTTAGAATATGGACAGATATTAAAAAAAAAGGAATGAATTATTCAACCAGAAATTGAGGGCAGAACAGAGAGAATTGAGCGTGGAAGAAGTTCAATTGCGTTTCCCAGAATAGAATCCTCAAAGAAGAAGTTGATTCCACGATGTGTTCAAAGTTGTACAACGGTTTAATTAAAGTTCGACTCTTACGTACTTTTACATAGACTTCAACCTTGTTCACCGGGGCCGTGTTTATTCTAATTTTCTTCACGAATAGTCATGTTATCAATCACTATACAAGAACTATACAGGAAGTGAACTATTTCCGAGATATGACCACTACCGAATTTGCGTAATGCAACTAATAGAGGTGGAGCTAGGGTACCCCTCTATGGGCTCCCCAAGGACTAAATGAAACTAGTATTTTCAGAAGCTTCAAACTTCCCTCAATCACATTAGAAATGTCAACACAAGAAAAAGTGTTCCGAAGGGTCAAAATTCAATATGACCGTCAGCCGCAATATATAGATTTTTTTAAATCATGTTTTTTTTTTTAGAGAAAAAACTAACAATAGTGGAATTATAAAACATACCTTGTTTTATTTTGTAAATAACGGACAATTAGCGAATAATATTGTTATGCGTGTATTGGTCTACGTCTAGAAGTAAAAGAAGACGAAATCTAAAAGTATTCAAATTTTTACATAATTTTCTATGTTTCTTTTCTCTTACACTTACGCCACCGTTACTTGGAAGCCAAATTTACTACTGAAATATTTTGCTATATATCCTCCATCAACATACAAGAATATATGGTTTATACTTGCTTAGTTACGGAGAAAAAATAATATTATATATAAAGTAAGGCAAATTTTGGTACAAATTTACAAGATTTTAAAAAAACAGGTACATCGTAAGAATAAGACAATACACACATGACTGAAACACTCAAATTTCTAAAACAATCGTTTCCTTCTCATAAATACTCCTACAAGCATATTTGGAAGAAAATTTGGCTGGTATTAGTTTTGTAAATCTTTAAAAATTAGTAGAATTTTCCCAGATATACAAATGCATAATCATACATTACGTAGGTATATATTTTCAGAATACTGTATAAATATTTTCGTAACATTACATTGATAAATAATATAAGTTTCTCCATATGCAACACTGATAAATAACATTTTTAAATATAAGAGTTTTAAAAATGGATTATTTTTTTTCTGTGCACATGCACACAAGAATTTGCTAATGAAGGTAGGGTGATGAAGATTCCTATGACTAAAAATTATGAAGTTATAAATTTTTTTTTTATTTATAAAGTTAGTTGGAAATAAATAAAATTTATAAAATGCGTTAATTGATAAAACTTTAAAGAAAAGAAATTTAGAGCGATGCATGATAAATAGATGGATTATACCATAATTAGATACATTTAATGATAAATATTTAAATAAGTTTTCTTTGCAAGTAAGTAGTAATGACGTGAATATGTCAAACAACGTATTTCAGTTTATAATGACGTGTAAAAAAACACTTGAAAGTATTTTTAATGAAAGCATCCTACATAATTATTATATAAGAAGTCTAAGAACATCAGTTACATAAACTTGTTAGGTGCTTAGGTTCTATTTATTATTTTCTGTCAGTGCGTAGTAATCGATTATCATTTTAAAGAAACTGTCAGGATCTTGTGAAAATTTACGTAGCGTAATGAATGCATTACACTTATCAAATTACTTATTTATTGGAAATACAATGAAAGAAGAATGATTGATTTTGATTAATTGTGTGCTCTTAGTGGGAAATATCTTGAAAGAGAGACTGCAATCGTGGCAAGAGGATTATGGACATTATTAAGGTTAGTTTGAAACGTAACGATGAATTGCATGAATAGTTGGATGGAGAAGGTACTATTCGGGTTCGCAGTGTGCATCCTTTCTCCTACTCTATCCCAATCTGAGCCATAGATGCCTAAAGACCATAATTGAATCCAATTCAATTCTACACAAGTGGATCAAACGTGACGAAGATGACAAGCTGCGTTTTCTACTTTGATCTGCTGTCAAGCACAATGGCGTGTAAACAGTACTAGGATGCAAATTTATAAATCGTACTGGCATTATGTACATCGATTCACACTTTTCATAGTTAATAATAAGGTTGTTCGTGAAACAATTCCATCAAGTTGCTTGTTTAATACAACAAGCCAAATCAAATTAAAGAGTGAGTTGCTTCTTGAGGGTTCGGACAGTTTTTGAAATCCTCAAGCACGTTACTAAGGCCAATTCCTCCACGTTTCTTTGAATTCTAACGCAGACGAATTCAAGATTAAAAGAACTACTCTGAATTCGTTGAACCTTTCTTTACCTGAGTGTTAGTACTGATACTAGCTGTACTACATTGGATCCATTCCACAGAATGGAACGTACTTTAATTATGCAGCGGATGGATAGTTACATCTATGTTGTCAAACACATGCTGAAGAAAACTTTCACTATTAAGTTTTGATAGTTCTGCACTGATGCAAGAGGTCATGTAAACGTAAGTTTCATGTTGTGATGTGCAGACTCCAATGGACGATAATAGATTGAATAGACATTTTGAACCATATAATCGGTGAAGGGTTATTAGCAGAATTGTTTATGTGGGTGAAGGAATAATAATCTTGGTCTTTCAGTTGATATTATAGCATGGTTGATCACAATGCACTTCCTGTTAACTTTATGTGATTCAGAAGCATTCTTATTAGTCGTTTCTTCGTCCATAAAGACTTAAAATCAGGTTTTTCCTGTCAGACTTGCTATCAATGAAATCTGGGCATATACTTTATTCATAAGCCATAGGTCTGATGTCGGCTGCAGTTAATACTATCCTTAACCATTCAGTAGCAGGGTCAGTTTTCCTGTCGTTATATCACCGATACGTAATTTTATGAACCGTGTCCGATAAACAGAGTACATTTTTCCTTCCAGAAACATTTGAAACAATTATACGATCCTTAAAATGTTATTAAAGATGCTTGTCTGTATATGGCAGCCATCATCTTCACAGATACACGTTTTATAATACCTTTTAATTCATTCAGAATGTACTGGCATTCTTCACCGTTTTATATGTACTCACATAACATAGAAAATAACTTCCCCAGTTTCTATTTTGATCGACCCACTAGTTCCCTAATTGGTTCCGCTCTTGAAAAACCTTTGGAACACTTTTCATGGTACTGACATCTGGTACCACAAGATTACCCACAATAAGAAGTCTGACCCTTACACTTTCCCCCCACTTATTATTTCCTAACTCAAATTTCTTGATAAGATTTTCCCCTTATTTATAAAGCCACAACCATACGAAAATACTTCCTGTGCCCGATGGGTCCAACACTCAGAAGCAGTTACTTTTTAACTCGAACGTTGCTTCTGAGGTCCTTAAAAAAGTTGATGTTGAACGATGAGATAGGTTATCGGTCTGCATTGAGGTATGATCAGCTTTGATACTAGTACGTCTTGTCTAGTTCTGCCTGCACGCGCTGTGAACCCGAATAGTATTTTCTCCTTCCAAGTTTTCATGCAGTCCAACGTTTCATTTCAAACTAACCTCAATAACGTTCGTAATTCTCTTTTCACTATTACGTATCTCTTTCAGGATATTTCCCACTAAAATTACACAATAAATCAAAACCAACCATCCCTCTTTTATTGCATTTTCAACAATAAATAAGGAAATTGTTAAGTTTAATGCTGATCCCACTTCGTAAATTTTTACAAGATCATGACGAATTTTCTTTAAAATGATAACCAATTACTACGCTCTCACAGAAAATAATAAATATAACCTACAACATACAACTGAAAATACTACATCTTCAAAGGTAAGTTATATAAAAAACTAAAATTACACACTAAACTTAATTTCCAAGTAATAGAAATATGACTAACCTTCTATAAGATTCTATTTGATCTTCCTGAGCACAGAAAATAGTTTACAATTGAAGTATCTCCTGCCTTTTTCTACCTTTTTTCACTACCCATATAGCAATTTTGACGTGACTTGTTGTAAGCTGGCATGCTATCTGGGTACGTGATATATCATATGAAAAGCCCGGCAAAATACACTACCAATTCATCACTTGTTTTATTTGTCGCTACACAATAAAGACAAATTGTCATAATCGTTGACAGCTCACAACAGCCTAATGGGGATAGTGCACACATAGAAGATAAAGCAATGTTCCCGCGCTGGCACGCCTCATTGCTACTTCATTAGCTAACACAGTAATTGCACAGCCATATTGATATATAGATCAGTTTAAAGCTTATGAAACAGGCAACAACTTTTATCTCAAATCTGTTTTTGATATTGTGAGTTTGAAGCAAGCTACACCGTAAAAAGTGTACATATTAAAAGCAATATAGCGTAAAAAATTGAAATTTCTTGGATTTCGTCTTCTTTTTCTTCTAAACGTAGACCAATATACGCATAAGAGTATTATTCGCTAATTGTCTGTTATTTACCAAATAAAACAAGTAACTTTCATAATTCCATTATTGTTAGTTTTTTTTTTCTAAAAAATTAACACAGATATGGTTTTAAAAAACTATATGTTGCGGCCATATTGGATTTTGAATCTTTCTAACACTTTCTCTTGTGTTAACATTTCTAATGTGAATCAGGGAAGTTTGAAGAGTTTCATTTAGTCCTGGGGTACCCTAGCTCCCCTGCTATAATGCATTCGAACAATTAATTTAATTTAACGGGGTCACATAAGTTTTCTAAACATACTTAAAACGAATAAAATATTATCGTAATTGAAATCACAAAATGAATATTACGAAACTAGTTGAATTATATTTCTGGTCTTTAGGCATCTAAGGCTCACCCCGGGATAGGGGAGGGGAAACGATTCGGAAAGGTGTCGGTCAGGGCCTCTGTGGAAGGTGCTATCCCGTCATTTGCCTGGTGTGACTGAGAAAATACCCTGGAAAAACTTCACTTAGGATAATCGGTCGTTGGAATCGAACCCACGACCTCCCGAACGCTACTCCAACTCTCTACCACTGAGCTACGGCGGTTCGGTTACAAAACAAGTATAACTTCCAAGTTTCAATTTCTGGTCAACGCCTCTCAGAATGCAAATCAAGATTACGGAATCGAAATGACAAATTCTGTGATTCTGGAACGTTTGAATTTGAAAAAAAATATCTGAATTTCGAAAAGTACGAATGCCAAAATCCAAGGAATTCCAGAATTAACGTCGGATTGCCGAACACTCTACTCAGGTCTTCGAGTTAACTCGAAATATCGTCGAAATTCAGAAAACTTTGCGCCCCACGTTAAATTTAATGAATTGTGAAACAACATGCAGTTGCATTTCGTAAATTCGGAAGTGGTCATATCTCAGAAACGGCTTACTTTCAGTGAATCGGACAGGAACTAATCGATTTCTCGTGATCGATAACAGATATTGGGGCAAAAAATCTGGATAATCACGGCCCTGGTAAACGAATTTCAACTAAAGATAATTTTATGTAATTAGGATTTATTTAAAACTTTAAGAGAATTCTCATAGATCTTATTTAAGATTAAAACTCAGAATTGTAAACTTTATTAATGATTTTTATACACCACGGAAATGTTACTTGATAGTGGGAACTCATATTAATGTTTAACAACAACAAAGGCAGAAATTACCAATAACTTTTTCGCTCATCTTCAGGGTTTACTTTATAAAGTATATCAAACTTAGTTAACATGTGAACAATAGTTCAGAAACTATCCTTGTCATAAACAGGCAATACGAAACGACGGTATTGACATCTGGTGTCGAAGAGAGCAACCAAATTTCTCCC
>JAGDQP010071961.1:0-10571 GCA_022664845.1 Lepisma saccharinum | reverse complement strand
TAAAAATTAAGGGCAGTTAAAGGTCAAATTAAGATTGTCACGAAGTTAAAGTTTCTGAGTGAAGATATCTAAGACGATACAAGAATTATTTATCCTCTGCTTCTCTTCGAAAGAGAAATTTATAACGAAAGTAAAATAAAAGAATATACCAATTATAAGATTTGTCCGCTTATTAATTAAAATTAGAATAGTTTCAATTTCTAACAAAAGAAAGAATCGGCTTCTATTCGGGCAACTTCCGATCGAGAAAAGCACAATCGGTCTGGTCCTAGCACAATATTTCGGTGACTATTGCCTAAAGCAACTTAAACAGCGACCATAATGAAATATGCACCAGGTAGTCATTGGCTTATTTTATTTGAAAAACTACTAGGCTACTTATTGTAATTTTCCAGGGGTTGTTGGTTGCTTGTACCATAAAATTCTTGGATTCTATCTTAGTATAAAATTTAAATATTATAATAATAATTATTATTATTTATCATTATATACAAGATCTGTAGTATATACACTATGTACAAGAATTAAAGAAACGGACGGTTGAAATTTGTAGTATAAAATCTTAAGCACGCAGGTGAACCAAATGTTGGTTTATCATTGCAATTTGCTAAACTAGGTTAATTTACTACGAACACTGGGAGTGTATTATTACGACTCGTTACACAGTTTCGTCTTTCACGCATAACATTAGTAAAACTTATGGCATGAAATTATTTGCGTTAATCAAACTATTGCATTAATTTGTAAATGAAGAAAATGTGAACAGTATTATTTATATTTATTATAAGAAGAGAGGATTTTAATAGTGAGAAAGGAAGAAAACATTGCGATAATCTACGTGGACTTGTTGTCAAGCGGATTTAAACATACTCGAGTCAAGATACTACGAGAATGCAAGGGAAAGAAGGAGTTAGTGGGTGGGTTGGTCAACGAAAACAATTACGTCATACAAGATTATCTTTGCATGAGATAGATGATGGCTGTAGTCCGTTCGCACACAACGAAACAAATCACTGTTGCGATGCTAAGGGAACAAAATTAAGATGTCCGAATCTCGTCCAACAATAATGCTATTGAAAATGGCGGTTTGAGAATTTTAATAGGGATTCACTTTCCCTGAAGTATAGAGTAGAAAAAAGTAGATAAATTCTTCGCGTACGAAGTTCTCCTAATTTAATGAAGAATTGACATTTTTTGCCGTTAGTGCTGGGATAGTACTTTACGAAAATAAAATGGAATTGTACCGAAATTCTGCGCATTTTGCCTATAACATAGCATGTTTGAAGAATTAAAATTGATGTTTAGCAATGATTTAAATATCAAGACTTTGCTTTGAAAAATGATTACAGGACTTCACTATATATTTCTAAAAGTATGTAAGGTAGGGTTGTGAAACAAAATGAGTGTTTCTTTAGAAAAAATGTTTGATATACTTCACAGTCAGAATATTTGTATCATTTAGATTCTAAAAGAAAAAAATGGAGCTAAAATGTAAAAGGAGTGTGACAATTTTGTAAAAAAATAATAGGTTCAAAGCTTTGAGGGGTTTCACAGAATAAAAGATAATATTATTGTCATGCTGAAGAGATGATGGAATATTTTATTGTCTTGTTGCACAAAATTAATTAAAATTTCACGTTCGGTAAAACATTTTTCCGGAATTCGCTCTATCGAACGGAATATTAGCAATGACAATATTAGATTTTAATTCTCTGCATGCACTGTCATGTTTTGTCTAGATCTTACAGACGTCGCACACAATATGATGTTAAATTTTAAACATGACTACAATTTCATTCTTTAATTTTTTTCAGAGGAAATTATTATTAATGGTATCATTTATATTGCAATATTATTTCTTTGTATACAAAGTTTCACGTGATATATTTTTATTTTTCGTAAATTCGGCCTATAATTCATATATTGATGTTAAACATAGAATAGATTTAATTTCCAATTTTTGCCGTTTAGTTGTTGTTATATTATATCGTCGGTGATCTTACATACTAAATTCGCTCCACACGCTTAGCGGTATGGGGTTTCCTAAAACTAGATGCTCAAAACAATTTTCAATAGTTTTTACCTTACATACTAATATCGTCATTGAGTATTTGGGTGCCTAAGAATGAAATGGAACATCAATCGCATTGTCTCAAATATATAACGTTACGTGCTGTCGCTTAGCGGTTTTATCTAAGTTTGTACCGTTATGGCTGCATTTTCGTGTAACTTAAAAAATAACTGGATTCTCCACATTGCATCTATGTACGGTGGATGTATACCCCATTTAGACAGGAGTAGGAAAATAGAAATGCCTCTCCCCTAAACTAAAACCAGTATAGGACTTTTAAATATGAATAGATTATATTCGCCCCCCTCAGTAGTATAGTAAGGGAATAATTACAATTTCCCGGGGGGGAGGCAGCAGCGGCAATGGCCTCCCCCCTTATGATTTTTATACAC
Organism: Lepisma saccharinum; assembly: GCA_022664845.1. Lineage (NCBI taxonomy): Eukaryota > Metazoa > Arthropoda > Insecta > Zygentoma > Lepismatidae > Lepisma > Lepisma saccharinum. The sequence goes on along the minus strand of JAGDQP010071961.1, from coordinate 8,108 downwards.
CATGTTTGAATTTATGCCCTATGTCATTTTAAGGAGTTTGTACAACATGCAGTAGAAGGAGGGTGTAGTAATACATGAAATGTATATTTTTATAGACTGAATACCTTAAATGTTTAGTAATAGCGATTTATTAACTGCGTTTAATTGCATCAATATGATAATAATATGATAAATAATTAAGGTTCAATATGGTACCTCCTTTTTGTCCATACAGTGTATACTCTATGCATTAGTTAATAGTATCAAACATGGAATAGTCAATAATCAATTTCCTATCAAGTTTTCAGTCATTTGATGTACATATTGCCTTCAACATCTTATATATTCATTGTTTTAATCATGCAATTACTTGTATTTAATTTCTATTTTATAATTCAGATAAATGTCAATTATTTTATGAACACCCTTTAGCGACCACTCATTAGAAATTAATATTGTTGTGTTATCCTGTCGTAAGATGAATTCGATAACAAATCAAGAAGACATACGCTAGATATGTCGAAATGATTGGCGGAGACGGACTTAGCAGACTCGAACCCCGGTTGTCTTTGTCAGTGCTGCTTCCAAGACCACAACGCCAGTGTTCAACGATACTGGATTTAAATGAAGTGTTTGGAAAGAAGGCAAAACAAGTCAGAGATGCAGAAAAAACTTTTTCCTTACTCTCTCCTTCTTCGTTTGGAAAATTTTAAGACGAAACAAGACATCTGTTGCCTCCATCCGCTCTCTAATAAATGGATGGGGTAATAAACCATTAAATAGTAGAGTATTTTATTATTCTCGCAGCTCCTTCCACCGAAATTCAAGCACCTGGGCTCATAATTTGAGATTCTTGGCCATTAATTTTAACAAGTTGTCACTTTCCCACATAAAACTTCACCTTTGGGCCTCGGGTTCAGCTCTTTGACCTCATAGAGAACCGTGAGAATCTTTTGGCTGTGTGAACCGGAAATATGGTCGCGACGAATATGGGGGGAGAAAAGAAATGTGTCTGGCCCCCAGACGTTAATTGTTGGTGCCCCATTTGTTGTCGCACGCGTCAAATATCGTTTTAATTTTCGCAGTGTCGCAGAAGATTTGGAGAAGTGAAAACCTTCTCCCTCGAGGTACGGAACAAAATGCATGATAACACTTTTCCTGAATAAGCATATACGAGGGTGACACTAGTTTGAAAACAGAAGAAAACGGTGAGGTTTGATACAAAATAAGAGAACTATTTTCATAGTTAGGATAAATATTCAAAGATAATCTATCTAACGATATCTTTATATAAGAAATTACGTATACATAATATGGATATATCTATTTGCTATAATACTATCATCTTTTATGATTAATCTTTACTCCAGAGATGTGATTATTCTGCATAAGAAGTGTTTTTTGCTTGTTTTCATACCTCTATTTGTATAGATGAATGATTTGAAGTCCTGAGACGATGAAATATACATATTTTACATGCAGAACAATGCGAGTTGAGTCAATGTAAACCGAAATTAATGGAATAGTACCCATTTTGGAATAATTTGGCCACTAGGAGTGCATTTATTGTGCATAAAGAAGTGTATTGTATATGACTAAAGCGTTTGTAAGCAAAAGTTTTCCTAATATTTTACTTTTGAGATGTTTCTTAAGACTTTTAAAGTCGAAATTACTACAATATCGCTATTAGTGAGCTAGTTAGCGTACCGAAAGTGTACAAAGAAGTGTACTATATGTGTAGAAGTCTATTTTAAGTTGACATATCAAGTATATATTGCCTCAGAGAACATGCAAAAACTATATAACAGAATTATAAACGTTACTTTTAAGATAATCTACCTTCATATAAGGTGATTATTCCTTTGAATAGCATGCGAGACGCATCTGGACCATATTTGAAATCTGATTTTACCCTAATACAAGGTGTTTATTGTTTTATGTAATGGAAATCTGTATAACACGCCTTCTGATCTCCATGTTTAAGTACAATTTACCCGATTAGCAACTGTTTTGAAGGGAACTTCTTGCTTCACATAGGTATTCATTGGCGTTTTTAGGAGAAAAGACCTCTTTTGACATATTAAAAGAATGAATTAAATATCAAACTATCACTTTGGAGAACTTATTTAACAGATAATTTAACTAAAAATGAGTTTTTTCATTATATTTTACCCCTGGAAAGAATTATTTGGTGGTAATCTATAGCACAATTATGATTATGATGTGTTTAAAGAGGACTTCTCAGATGAAATTGCAACTATTTTCGGTGTTTGTTATCAGGAAGGGAGTTCTTCCAGTCAATATATTGTGAGAAACGTGACATTTGAAGTAGAAAGAAGTTTAATTAAACACGAAAAGACTAAATGAATGAAGTGAAACTTAGAAAATGAAGTCCTCTTATTTATAGGTAAGCACTATGAAAGAGATATTCAAACATAATTTTAAGCACAAAACTAGTCTTTGAGGTACTTTTGAAACCCGAAAATATTAGAGATTAGTTGTTACAAAACAAGTTCTTGAATATGAAAATGGCGCCACTAAGATGGATGATTACCCGACTTTGACCATGTGCAGTACAATTTTGTTAATATGCAACATTGAAATCGGTATTTCAACACGAATAGTAGAGAAACAAACTATATCTTCCACGAAAATATGGTAGGAAGGACTCATTGTTTCGATTTTCTCGCGTGAGGCACTGTTCAGAATGGAGTGTAGACATTATTTTACTTGTACACTTTGCATATTAATTGGGAAATCAATTCTGGTAAATCAAAATTGCCTATATTACGCGCTTTATTAATATAAAGGAAGTTCCGAAGAACCATATTTAATCAATATGTAAGAAGAAAACTGTCATTTATACTAGCTTGAACGTGTATTTGAAGACGAAAAGCATGGATTTACATAATACCGAACAATATATATCGAGAAAACTCCCATTTGAAGTAGCTTGAACATGATTTTAGATATCATCTACTCTTTCAGCTGTATTTTATGAGTATATAACGATTTTGCATGTACGTTATGGCCGAAAAGACTGTTTGGTTAAGAAGATAAACAAAATTTGCAGTACCTTGAATCAAATGAAAGCTAGAAAGAGCTGGTTATAGCCAAAAAAGACTGTTTGGAACCACATTTACTCGTAATATAAGAAGAAAATGAGGTCTGTTGGACTGCTTGTTGTCTCAATTCAAGTGATTGACACCTCGTATAATTACAATGTACTCGCTTTATACGACACGGATTGATAAATCTACCTTTTTCAAGACCATGTAGGTGACTTGTATTGAACATATTAATGAATTAAACTAGGTATAGCCTTCGTATATAGTGTTTTGTAATGTAGATAAAAACAAATATAAGAATAATTAGAAATTATAATTACTTACTTTTATATTTTCCCTGCCAGAATCTTAGGTAGTATAACGAAATAATATTTCCTAAGTTTACGGGACTTAACCGATGGATGTTATCGCCTGATGCAAGAACATTTCCCGCATATGCCAACTTTTGCAGGCCAGATCAGAAACACACACAAACACACACTAAGAAACTAGCACTGCACACCGGAAGTCCATGCCTTGCTTTCACAGCCTGCAACCATATGTTTACTTGAAACAGGAAGAGTAGGAGACAGGTGGGGGAAAGAGTCTGTGAGAGAATATCACAGCCAGCTGGCATTGCTGAACAAGCAGTGTTGTTATCTTACACTTAACAGTGTTTCCATCTTAAAATAGTTTAATAAGTTATTCTTTACCATTTGTATAGTAATTTAACAACGTCAACAAGAGTTGCCAACTGATACCAAATTTTTAAGTGTTGCCAAGAATTGATTATTTTAATAAAATGTTATCACCTAGTTCCTTATTGTCTGATATGCTTGGATCTTAGACTACATTTCCAAAAGGAAAGTATCTTACTAGTATTGTTAGGCTGCATATCTCACAGGATACGGACTTCAAAAGGAGTATCCAAAACTGTACTTAATGGCTACAAAACTTTTAAAAGTATTAATACGCTCGTCTCATGTTCCAGTAGGCTCTATGAATAAAATAGCATTTTGGTAGAGTTGTAACAAGAACTAAGCTAACAAGCACTAGCATACTAGGTAATGACGTCATTTGAATTTAAATAGTCTGATTGGTTGATGAAGTCAATAAATTGCCATGACGATTCGATTGTGACTTAGTCTGCTGCAGCTGAATCATAAAACAATGGCTAGCTATGAGTGTACTTTTGCCCAGGTGGCTGTCGACTGTGTGCTGTCAAGTCTTGAAGAATGGACACCTTTCTTTAGTATAATTTTGTGATGAGTGCTTTCACGATATTTCCTTTGACTTTGACCATGAGTGTGTAGACTTAAGCAAGGAAATTACTCTACTTCATATGGTTGACGTATTAACTAACAACTCCCTTGATTTGTGATCAGATATACCAGAAATTTACAGAATCCCACACTGATTCTATTGATATACTGCATCAATTTCTTACGACTTACAAGAAAATGGTGACAGATTCCGAATGTAAGGACACAATCCGCTTAATCTTATGGGTGAAAGATACATTGCATCCATGGACTTGTACCAACAAAGATCTTCACTCCTTTCAACTTTGAATATACACAAAGACTGGTATTTGTATGAAAAAAAAACAATTGATTTGTACTAACAAGGAACTTTTAATTTGTACATAAGTAAGATACATACAGACTCAAATATTTTCCAAGTGATACAAAAGTGTTATGACTACAAGCTATTGAACAGTGATGCTTTTCCAGACAAGAGATACAAACAATGCTGAAATAAAAAAAACAACCGGTATAAATTACTATGTTTAAAGACAACTAATACGAAATACTGATCCATAAAGAGAAATCATAGTAAATACTTTTTTGTACAATCAAAAGGATATAATAATAAAAAGTTAAAAGAATTCTAATTTGCATTCTTATTCCAATCTCCTTTAACAAATTTAACTTACAAGACAGTATTTTACATAAATATTAAATAAAAATTAGAAAAATATTTGTCTTTTCAAAAAAATGGTAAAGAAATTTTTGTCATTATGTTTTACAAAAAATAATTTCGTAACAAAAGTATTTGTCTTTTCAAGATATTCGTAAGAAAAAAAGTTTGTAAGAAAAGAGTTTGCAACAAAAAATGTGGAACAAAAAGTTTATAAGAAAAAGTTTTACTAATAAAAAGTTTGTAACAAAAAGTTAAAAAAAATTCATAAGAAATATTTACAGCAAAAAATTTGGAACAAAAAAATGTAACAAAAAATTTTTAAGAAAATATTTTGTAAGAAAATGTTTGCAACAAAAAATGGAACAAAAAGTTTTCGTAACAAAAAAGATTTGGAACAAAAAATTTCTAAGAACAAAAATTTGTAAGAAAAAACGTAACAAAAAGTTTTAGTAAGAAAGAAAAAAATAAAAAAAAAGTTTGCAAGGAAAAAAATGGAACAAAAAGTTTTCGTAACAAAAAAGGTCTAGTAAGAAAGAAAAAAATTGTAAGAAAAAGTTTGCAACAAAAAATGGAACAAAAAGTTTTCGTAACAAAATAGTTATAAGAAAAAATTTTGCAACAAAAATTTTCGTACGAAAAAAATTGTAACAAAAAAGCGTATGTAACAAGAAAATTACTAGTAGTATAATACGGGAATAATCGGACTTTTACAGGTTGCTAACTTGGGATCAAAAAATAAATTAATTTGTTACATGGGAATAAAAGCTGGTTACCCTGTAACATGAGAAAGAACATGAACATATATTATTTGAGCTTATATGAAGTAAAAAGAAGGCATTTCCTGTATTATATTACTAGTGGTATGCAGTGTTGCCTTAGCAGTGTTGCAGATTTGCAGCTGTTATGTCGTTCAAGGCGAAACGTTAGTCACATAACCTAACACTGAAACATTCTTGCTGGCTTCACGGGAGCAGGTACTTGGATTGCTGACGGGCGAGGACTCGAGGCGTTGCCGAGAAGAGGCAGATATTCATTCTCCCATATGTATGTGAAATTATTTAAAAGTTTTATAGGAGAGAGAGAGAGATAGTAAAATTAATTTACAATGAAAAGCGTATCGTGCTAAAATACAAATCCTTGCTGCTTAAGAAGTTTCTCTTTTCAAATTACATTTGACAAAATGTGCTTGTCTGCATGACAGAATTTTTTGTTACAATTGGAGAAAATTATTACACTAAAATATTTTGATCATACTTCCAACTTTTTTTTAAACATGTCTAAGTTATCTTGTCAGAATTCAAGTTTGGTTTTGGTTTGTAATTTTCTCACAACTTTTGTTTTCTTTCTTAATTTCATGTGATTATATTTTTTGTGGCAATACAAGTTTATTTATTTTGAACATATCAATTTTTTGGTTATAACACATAAATGTTTAATTGTTGCAATTCAACTGGATTGTTTTGTTTATATCAAAATTATTTCTACTTGATAAGAAAATTTAAAAATGTAAGTTCAACTTTTGTTTAATGCATTCCTCTTATTTGAAATCAAGTAGCTATATATGAATTCCCAATTCGCATTTAGTACATTAACAAGATTATTTGGTAGGAACAGTATTCGAAGTTTACGGGGAGCTATCGGATAGTATTGATTGGAGTTGGCGAGGACAACTGAACCTACAGTCCACCATAACTGTTGCTGTATGGAGAAAGCCTAAAATTCAGACGGAGAGGTATAGAGGGAGTAATAAGACTGTTTCTCTTATTAAACAAAAAAGAACCGTTTCATAAAATTTAAACTTTTGTTAGACTTTTCTACAAATACAAATTCCAGATTAGAATGACATTTCATTGTCCTATAAAAGTACTTCCTGAAGCAATGTTGGATTTGGCAGAGTGTGGGAATGACTTGTATATACTATCAGAAAACACAGCACTCCATGTCCGGTAAGGAATAAAGTATCTTTCCCGTCTTAACTATTGTTTGTTCAAAAATCAAAGATAAATACGAGACCATTTCGAAATTGGTTTTCTTGCAGGTGGAAGGTGTAAAGGCACTAGCAAAAACTTGTATGAGATGTCATTCAGAAAAGTTAGGTTTACTAAATGAAATCAATACATCTTATTTTCACTTGAGTTAATGTTGAATTTTGAGGGCAAGTGATTTCTATACGATATCGGCCAAGCAGTCAATAAAGGTCTGCTGACATGCGAATTTAAGTTTCCCGTGCTAATTTCCTGTTACTGAGGCAAAAGATCATAATATACACGACAATACATTACACCATTGAAACGGGGAAGCTAAAAGGAACTTCTTCAGAGTAATGGCATGTCAGTTTGCCTTAAAATATTTGGTGAGAGGGCTACACGAAACTGAAGGCATCAGATGATAGACGTCTTTTAACAAAACTTTTTATGAGTCAGAACATTGTTTAGATTTTAGGTAATCTTTTTCATTTTGTGAATGTCATCTTTGCATCTTATAACTATGTCCACAACAAGTTCTCGCATCATAAAGTATTCGGAATGATCAGTTCGAAGGAAAATGATTTCTAAACTGCAACGTGAAAGCCTCAAATATAATTACTGCCAGGGATAAAAATCTAAGTCTAAGTGAAAATGGCTGCTTTAACAAAATGGGGGGGAAATGGTTGAAACCGTTTGATACAGCCAGACTTGAATGGGGAACTTCCTGTAAACATATTTTCTTAAGAGAAGATTTAGTATATGAAACCAATAGGACGTTTGTTTTCTTAGTCTTTCATTTAGTTAATGTTTGAAGATCACGGGGAGTACTTTCTATACGATATGGGGCAAGAAGCCTCTGAGTGGCCGATAATCATGAAATCAGAAATTCCCGTATTATTTGTTAGATAGGTTTGCATCTGTAGCTGGATGATAGCTAAGATCATGCAGCGAAAACTTATGACAGATTAGCATGTATTGTCATGACAACTTAAAAGATATGTCCTGTGTCTTAAACTCTTGTTGAAGTTCCAAAAGAAACATGTTCGTAATCAAAAGCTTATCGTTGAAAGCTGTTATGCTCTCTTTCTCGTAAACTTTGTATCTTATTTTGTAAAAATAGATATACAAAAATAATCTCCTAGATATTTGTGCAATGTCGGTTCATATTATAATGGTTCGTTTAAGAAGACAA
>JAGDQP010071960.1:0-10571 GCA_022664845.1 Lepisma saccharinum | reverse complement strand
AAAATCTTAATTTATCTCAGATATTGAACTATAAAAGTTCCACTCCACACCACCCAAATTGCGGTACGGTGGTTCAAGTTAAAATTTTCAAATGTCAAAGGGGTTCGAGTAATATATCGTTTGAAAGGTCTCGACAAAAGAAATATTTTGCCGAAAGTTTCAAGTCGCTATGCTGACCCCAACCAAAATAGCGGCGGTCACATTTCGTTTCCATAAAATTCGTTGCCACCTGTGTACCATCAAAACGACTGGGAATATAAGAAAACGCAAAAGCACGCCATTCATTATTTTAAGGGGCTAAGGTTTTTAGCTATGAAGGTCCACTTCTTGTCCCCTAGTAGTAGTAAATTTAGGTCAGGGTTTACGTAAAATTGTTAAATTACAAATGTGGTCGAGTGATACCTATTTTGACCGGGTTTGATACATGAAATGGGGGAAACCTTAAAATTTCAGATTGTTCCATATTCCAAATGGCAGTAAGATAAAAGTTCTAAAACGAAACTTCTATTCTTCACTCAGATAGCAAGAGGTCTAAAAGTTACTCTTCACAGCAAAATCTATATCTAATTGTTGTCATGATTATTTTCCAAGATCTAACATACCCAAAAGTAAGCTGCTATGTTAGTCCCATAGTTTTGAAATGCTGGCAACATTTCGAAACATTTTCTTTTCCTTTAATTTTCCTTATGAGTGTTTGCTGATATATGTAAATTGTCAGTGTTATGAAGAGGTTCCAAATTGCTGACAATAAGTTTTCCAGTTTGTTCCTACGTACATATGCCTTAACCACTACATGTTCAACCTATAAATAAGTAACTTCAACGCGTGTATCTCCGAAACTTTAATCAGCAACGTGTAACTGGAAAGACATTATTTAGTGGTTAAGGCATATGTACGTAGGAACACGCTGGAAAACTCATTTTCAGCAATTTAAAACCTCTTCAAAATACTTACAATTTACATCTATCAGCAAACTCTCATAAAGAAAGTTAAAGGAAAAGAAAATGTTTCGAAATGTTCCAAGTATTACAGAACTATGGGACAAACGTAGCAGCTTACTTTTGGGTATGTTAGAACTTCAAAAAGAATCATGACAACAACATACAGATTTCGCTATGAAGAGTAACTTCTAGGTCTCTTGCTGTCTGAGTGAAGAATATAAGATTCGTTATAGAATTTTCAAATTACTGCAAATTACAATATGGAACAATTTCAAATTTTAAGGTTTCTCCAAATTATGTATTGTATCAAACGCGCTGACACTAGCTATCACTCGACCACTTTTGTCATTTGACAATTTTACGCAGACCCTGACCTCCGTTTACTCCCCCTAAGGGACACGAAGTGGACATAGCGACTTGAAACTTTCGGCAAAATATTTCTTTTATTGAGACCTTTCAAACGATATATTACTGGACCCCTTTTCCATTTGAAATTTTGTGACCCCGTACCCCAATTGGGGAGGGTCTGGATTGGAACTTTTATAGGTCAAAATTCAAGCCCCTCAAAATAACTAAGGACGTGATTTTTCGTTTGCTTATATTCGCAGTCGTTTCGAAGATATACTTTATGGACACGGACTTTATGGACTTTATGGACACGAAATGTGACCGCCGTCATTTTGGATGTGGTCAAACTCCAAAACGAAAAGCAACTTTCTAGTAGATTATAGAATTGGGAATACATTTATTAACCAAGTACAATCAATTAAAGATTTAGGTGTTATTATTGATGAACGCTTAACTTTCAACGACCATATCCAATACGTAATCAATAGTGCCATCAGGAATTTGGGTTTCCTACCCAGAAATGCCACTTATTTAAATAATGTCGATTCGCTTAGAATCCTTTTTAATAGTATGGTGAGAAGTAAAATAGAATATGGTTCAGTCATATGGTCAACCTCTCATAAATTTCATGTGAAAAAAGTGAAGTCGATTCAGAAACGCTTTTTTACGTTTCTTATATTATAAAAAGTATAAACAATCTGCAATTGAAAATGGAATCTCATATAATAACTTACTAGCCGAGTTCAATTATACTAGCCTTTATAACAGACGTAGAATAAGTGAGCAAATATTTTTATATAAAACAGTTAATGGAAAGTTTGATAACAGTCACTTTTTGAGTTTGATTTGTTTTAACATCAAAAGAGCAAATACGCGGACAAAGTATCTTTTTTCATACAAAATGTCAAACACGGAGCAATATAAAAATTCACCGTTACTTAGAATGTGCTCCGAGTACAATAATTTGTGCAAATGTTCTAGTATAGATTTTGCAGTAGCTTTCTCAGTTTTCGAACGTATTTTGAGATCATTTTACAGATTTGATTTTCAATATTCTATTTTTAATTTTCAATATGCAACTTTCAAGAACATTTCTATATACTGAGTGATTTGTTCCAAATATTTAGCTATTTGCAAATGAGTAAAGTTATGTATATGTAATGGGTATGTGTATGTGTGTATGTATGTATGTGTGAATGAATTTGTATGTATGTGATATGCGTGTATGTATGCATTTACGTGTGACTAATGGGATGTATGTGTGTGTGTATTGTTTGATACACGGACGATGTAATATTTATGGAATTTATTGATGATTTTATCTAATGTATGAAGGTTGAAACATTTCTTATGTTACTCTTTTCTATGAATTATTTTAAGTCTATTGGTGTATTAGATTAGAGATTTAAGTTTGTATTTTTTGTGTTGCTGTTTTTTTATTCTTATTATTCTTTTTTTGTCTTTATATTCTTTTCCTTATATATTGTATACTATAACTGTAGCAGTGTAAACCTTCATTAAGTGGAGAATGAATTTCTCTGTAGAAGGTAAATAATAAATAAATACATTAATTAAAACAAATATAGCGACTTGAAACTTTCGGCTAAATATTTATTTTCTCGAGGCCTTTCAAAATATATATTATTCGATCCCCTTTCCCATTTGAAATTTTCAAGTTGACCAAATTTGGGGGGTATGGGTGGAACTTTTATAGCTCAAAATTTTAGCCCCTCAAAATAACCAAGGACTTGTTTTTTTTTCGTTTGCTTATATTTGCAGTCTTTCAAACGATATATTATTCGATCCCGTTTGCCATTTGAAATTTTCAAATTGACTCCCGTACCCCAATTTGGAGGGGTTTGTGGTGAAACTTTTATAGCTCAAAAAATTCAAGCCCCTCAAAATAATGAAGGACGGTTTCGCGTTTGCTCATATTCGCAGTCGTTTCGAAGATACACGAGGTGGTAACGGACTTTATGGGCACCCTGTAAATAAATACATTCTTGCATATATATATTCCATCAAATATAACTAAGCACACAACATATTTTGTGTATTTTGCTACAAACATCTTCTTTGTACTATCGGAACATAATATCGGAAGGTATAAAGCATAAATATCATACCCATTTTTAAGTACTGATAGAAACAGATGTGTTGTCTTGTCTTTCTTGCATAACGTTAGTGTTCTATGGAATACTCGATTCATTAAGAAATAAATAATTACGATTCATTTTTGTTTCTCCATATTCGATAAAGATTTTTTCTTCTTGACAATTTAAATTACATGTATTAGTAAATTTCAATTAATGACCTAACTAAAGTAACATTGCGTTAGGTCCCCTGTTTTGCTATTTCAAATACGATTATGTTACTTTTTTATTATTTGCTCCATACTACAACCATAAAAATCTATCCAGAAGCCAGGGCATGTGATAATGATTTATCTTAAAGAAAAGAATATTCCAACCATTGCTCGTTCACGCACACACTCTCAGAATCACACATCGCCCCCTATACGTCAGTTGGGTGGACTATCTGCTAGGCTTATAGAAAAATCGTCTATAGTAAAGTCATATTAAGATTATATTGGACATGATAGTACATTCACACATACCACATCTTATACATTTTTAATCACGAAATACCATATCACATTCTGTCAATAGTTCCAGTTCTATGTTTGTCATTTTCAATATTGGAACCCCGCATTGACCCGAGACTCGTACAATACAATGGTGGCTCTAATCCATAAATCTTCTAATGCCTATTTTTAAAGTTTTCGAACACATCTGCTAATAATTAGACATCGAGTCCCAAGAGTATCAAGTTACAAATCGTGATAATGTCCATTGTTTTAATTTGAAATATTTGCAAAATCTCTTTGGCTAGTTCCTAGTCTTTATCGCTTATAAGAGTGTTATTTAATTTATTGACGAAATCATTTTAGGAAGTAGCTTTCCTTGTCTGAATATATTCCATTCAATCATACGTTAACATGGATATACACCCTCTCGAGTCACCAAGATATTTTGTTCTTTTATTGAAAAAGTTTTCCTTGTATGTATCATTTGCCCTTTTTAAGATTAGTAACAAACCTATCTACACCAGTTATTATAAACCTAAATGAATTCATAAGCCTCCAGATACAGCTCAGAATTGTTTAACGTAATTATATTCTGTTAAGTTTAATTACTGCAAGGTGGTTAGGAAGTCTTATTAAATTGTTACATTCATTGCAAAAAGGTGCTATGTATTCTTCTCTTATTTGATCAGGATGATGTACCTTATAGTTATTGTTAGTGAATTAGTTCTTATAGCTATAACAGTGTTTTGTCACTTATAATCCTTGTGTTTGTTTATTCATTAACGGGTTCATACTAAAATTATCCTTGTACATGAGAAAAATGAATTTTGTTTGTTTCTTCAATTTGCTAATAAACACTTTCTTAGCTTTTTTACTTTTATACGTTAGAGCCTCTGTTTTCTACGCGATAGTCTAAAATATAATATCTTAATCTTGAGGGTTCATATTTTTTTGTATTTTTAGTATATTATTAATTTTTATAGCACGTTTCGTAATTATTAACTACAGGTATTAGACATTCGAAGTCAGCTTAAAATGCATGTGTCCTTTCATTTTATTTTAATAGATTTTGAATTTAACATAAATATCTTCTTTTGCTTTTCTATTTTTAGAGCTTTATGAGTACAACATTTGTCATTCTCATCTAACTTTTATTGTAGCAAAAAATATATTAAATATATATCATATATGATATCATCTACCATATATTAAATATCTGCCATATACGAGATCATCTAGCAAATTTTCGAATTCCGCTTCGTGTAAGAGATACAGGGTTGCTAACTTGGAAATTAAAATCAACTGTTGACATTTGCAACTGAACAGAACGATGTGGACAACCTGCGGAATGTAGTTAATGATACAAAACAAGCAAAATGGTTACATCATTTCGGATGTAGAGTTGGCCGAAGGTGAGGGAATGTAAAGGTTAGAGCTGTGCAGGTCGGATACCAACAACAGCAGAGGTGGTTGTCCAGGGCACCGTGACACTATGCAGACTCAGGCTGGAACGTTCCACTGAGTACGTCAGTCATTGGTTCGACGCTTGAATGCTTGCATTGAAAGCCATGAGGGCACTCAGAACATTAACTGTGATTAAACTGCAGGTAATTAAGCTATTGCTGTGTTGTACGTATATTGGATATACAATTAGTCTTACTGAGAGCGAAGCCATAGTTACTCTACAGTCTACAGAATTATCATTCCTTGCTCCGCCCATCACCTGTATGTTCGCTGTCCTTATCTTTTCAGACATTCCCTTTGTGAGCATTTGTCGTAGTTGTCCGCATTACTAGTTACTAGCGAAACGTGCGTTCCGGGAACGTATCGTCGCGGTTATGCGATGGAACTTTCAACTACCAGGCTGCTCCTACTCATTGATACACCTTTGCCTGGTAAACTATGTGTAGTACAGTTTGTCATGATGCTCGTATGTGCATGTTTCCTGTTTGGATGTATGGAATCAGTTCTCGCAGTTTATCCATATCTTCCTAATAATTTACAATTGTTAACAGTCGATTTTTGACTCCAAGTTGGCAATCCTGTATCTCTTACATGAAGCTTAATTTTAGTATTTTCAACAGTACATTTTTTTTTTTGTTTTGGTCTGAGGATTCATCTCAAGAAGTTTTCCCACAACTTTGTGTTCAGTTACAATTGTAAACAGTCGATTTTGTATTCCAAGTTGGAAACCCTGTATCTTTGACACGAAGCGGAATTCGAAAATTTGCCAGAGGACTGTTTTTCTTGTTTCGATCTCAGGAATCACCTCCTCAAGTTTTTCTATTAAATTCTGTATTTAATTTACTTAGCTGAGAACTAACTATTCTACTTAAGTTCTTAATCTAGGAGTTGCGTTTTTTAGTTTCTTATTTTATATATAATAAATTTGCATATTCTTTTATTTTGTTTTATGCAGGATATAATATAAAAACTAAATATTATTGTATATGGAAACAAATTAATGGTTATATCAAGTCTATGTTTAACGTGTTGAGTGTCCTCTAATGATATAAGATAGGCCACGTCTTGTATTTTTTTTCTCGTAACTACGTGATATGTGTTCATACTTAGAACGTTTTGTGCATCATTTACAACGATATTTAATGCTGAAGCTACTGAGAATAAGAAACATCCTTTATCTCTATTCTTTACAATGATAACAACCATTTTGCTTTTTACTTTCTTGAGGTTCTTCTACATATGATAACCCTGTAAGTACAGATCATTACAATAAAACCTTCGGGGTAAAGGTCAGAGTGAAGAGATAATTCAACTCACAAAAGCAGTAATACCAATTTTGCGAGTGACTTCCTTTTTGTCACCATGGCAAAACTGTTTCCATTGAAATGCAATTAACATAATTAATATTATTACGATATATTGGCACAAAGAAAGTCATTTGCAAAATGGATACCACTTCTTATATGATTACAATCCTTGCGTCTCTCTTCCCTTTATCGCAAGATTATTTTTGTGTACTGACCCAATTATTTTGTAAGACTACCTATTAAAAAATCAAAGTTTTGATACAAAACACCGATTTTGGACCATCGTAAGCTCCGTATGTCGAAATGGGTAACTGCTATAAAAAAAAACATTTTACTCTAACATATTGAGGTCCACAATTATCATCAAAATCCCCTTTGTACATACCATTTGTGGTTATAGCAAAACACACATAGAATTATAGACACACATTTCGATCATTTCGGAACATTCTGTGATTCGGTTAAAAAATCGAAACCTATTCGTCGATTGTGACGTGTAATACACCGTTTGAAACGTACTAAAGCGTAGATTATAATGCCTCACATTTTGACCACCTGTATGGTCTGGAGTCAGTGCTATAGTCAGAAATGTTTTTTTTTTTTAATTTTTCGAACCGTCCTAGTTGATCCTAGGGAGGTCATTTTGACCCATTTTTCTATTTCCTAGCGTGACAAAGACCACTCAAATAAAAGTTCACGTATCAAAATCGGGCTTTTTGTTCCGTAAATCCGGAATTATCTGTATATATCTGAGTGTCGCGAACAAACTCGTTTGTCAGCGTCACTCGAAGAACAAGTTTTCTTCATGATTTGTTTAGTATTATTTCAAGAATATGTATATTCAAAAAGGGCCCAAACAGAACCTCTAGCTTGGAACTCATTTGTTTGTGTTCTTAGTGCATGTTTGCCATTATATATTATATCTTTCAAGTTGTTTGTGAGATGTATTTCCTCATTTTCCGTTATAAAATATAAATTTTGGGTTTCCCCTTTTCAACAATGGCAGCTTATCCTAATATTAACATTTAATGAACTATGATTCTATAATGTAAGTTGTATTCAATTTAATTATTATTTCTTTTAATTATGCATAATCATAGTGGGTTAGTAAGTGTTTTGCTTATAACATGTTTAAGTTGATGTCCAATTAGGTGGATGACTACTTAATCCAAAAGAAGTGGGTTTTATTTTATTATCTTATACGTGACCTTGTCTTTTGTTTTCTGTGTTATATAAAATAAAAATAGAATATTTTTTTTATATGAATACACTTAAATTGAAGTCCATTTTCAACTTTTCGAATGGATTATAATGTTAGAAGATAGGTCATATCTGGTGAAGTAAAAAGTAATCCATTATTTCGCCAATAGATGGCTTCAGTGATCTGTATCTCGCGTTGTATAAGTCCGCTATATTTTACAATTTTTCTTCGATAAAGGCGAAAACGCAAGCCAGGCGGCTGAAAATGTGAATAGTGTTTATGGTCATGATACTGTATCAGCCAATCACGCGCAATTTTGGTTTCGTCGATTCCGTTCCGGTAATTTTGACGTCAAAGATGTACCACGCACTTGAAGGCCAAGTGTCGAAAATGTCGATAAAATCATGGACATTGTCGCGTCCGACCATCATGTAAGCACTGTTTCGATTGCCCAAGAGCTAAATATTGCACAAAAAACCGTGTGGAACCATTTTCATAAGGCTGGATACACAAAGCAGCTTTATATATGGGTGCCACACGAGTTAACGCAAAAAAACCTCATGGACCGAATTTCCATCTGCAAATCGCTGCTGAATCGCAACAAAAGCGACCCATTTCTGAAGCGGTTGGTGAGTGGTGATGAAAAGTGGATCAATTACGACAACGTCACGCGGAAACGGTCGTGGTCGAAGCGCGGTGCGCCGGCGCAAACGGTGCCCAAGCCAGGATTGACGGCCAGGAAGGTTTTGCTGTGTGTTTGTTGGGATTGGCAGGGAATTATCTACTATGAGCTGCTCCCCTACGGCCAAACCCTTAACTCGGAACTATACTGTCAACAATTGGACCGTCTGAAGGCAGAAATCGCCCAGAAGCGGCCAGCTTTGGCCAATAGGAGAGGCATTGTGTACCACCAGGACAACGTCAGGCCACACACATGGATAGTGACTCGCCAGAAGCTCCGGGAGCTTGGTTGGGAGGTTGTTATGCATCCACCTTATAGTCCGGACCTGTCACCGAGTGATTACCATCTGTTCCTGTCCATGCTGCTGTAAAATTCGCTTCAAGAGAGGCTTGTGAAAATCGACTGTCTCAATTTTTTTGCCAATAGGGACAAGGGCTTCTATGAGAGAAGCATCATGATATTACCTTCCAAATGGCAACACGTTATGGAACAAAACGGCGCATATGTGACCTAAATCGGATCATTCTAACTATGGTAAGTCAAGCCTTCAATGTCATGCAAGAATAATGGATTACTTTTTACTACGGCAGATATGTTTCCATTTACCCTCGTAATTAGGGAATATTTGTTCGTGTGTAGAAGATCTTTGATCATCTTCTACAATGGTATATAATACGTAACTTACAGAGAATAAGAAACGTCGTTTATCCTTATTATTTTCATTGATAACAGCGTTTATATTATTTGCTGAGGTACTTCTCGTTTCTATGATAATTCTATTGATACATATTAGTTTTATTTCTAGAAAGTGTTTATTCATAAGAGCCCGACCAGGGCCTATGGTTTTGAAATCATCAACTGTTGTTCATAGTATTTGCTGGAAATTAGTTATTACATATTCGAAGTTTGGTGTTTGATTTATTTCCCCAATCTCTCATCCTCTGTGTAGAAATATAAGTTTTGAGTTTCTTTACCTTTTTTCATGTTGAGAGCTTATCCTAATATTAACCTTTAATGAACTATGTTTCTCTATGCTAAGTTGTATTCAATTTAATATCGTTTTTGGTGTTGTGGTAATCATGCGAACTAGGGGTATTGTGGCTTATAACCTGTTTCCATTCTACCTGTTTCTATTCTTGATTCTAATGCTTTGAATGGAGGTTTTGCTTTGATAGGTATTATTACAGGTTTTACTGTAGAATATTCAAAGAACTTCTCTAAGTGGAAATACTCTTTTAAGTTCTGATTATTGGATTTATCTTCTTCATGTTCTTGTTCTTCATATTGTTTAATTAGGTTAATCAGTTCATTCTTTATTAGTCTACAATAAGGTGTTATTTTTTTTAAATTTAACTACGGTATAAATATTTATCTTCTTTTTGGGATGAACATTTTGATTCTAATTATTTTTTTAAATATTTTTTTTAATAATGTTGATTTTTACTCTTAATATTACGAATTAACCTATTCATTATGTAGGGAAATCTTTAAACACTTGTTTTGTGCAGCACACACATGAAAGAAAAAAAATCCCTTTCGGTAGGCCTACAGGCTGAGGCAGATCTCGAAGTTTTCTTTTATTTTCAAAATTCAAATCTAGCCTTATATGAGAGCTATCGAGAAACTATTTATTGTTTTGTAGATTATTCATCAAGAGCTGTTCAACGATACCCCAGAAGACATACATATACTCACTTTGCTTCGCTTCTAGCGCTTCCTCCAGACCCCCGTAGGGGCTACGCCCCCAAACTTCAGTGCTTTTAAGAGGATGCGTCTCCTTTATCTTAACCAAAATCTCACTGCAGCACTACACCACCATGGTATCCATCTGCACCGTCCCACGGGGGAGCTGCGCCCCTAAAAGGAAGGTTTGCCTCATTTAATGTAACGTACTCTTGGTCATACCCCTTCAAAGCAAATTTCGTTTCTCTACCTTAAATGATTTGGAAATTGGGTTTTTGGGCGGCCATTTTTTATTAAAGTTGACGACTTTTTGAAAGTTTTCTTATATTGTGAGCTACTTGTGATGGTACAACTTCAA
>JAGDQP010071959.1:0-10571 GCA_022664845.1 Lepisma saccharinum | reverse complement strand
ACACACACACACACACACACACACACACACACACACACACACACACATACACATACACACACGAATATTTATTTACTGAACAGACAAGTTTAGGTTCCTTGTTTAGGTGTTCATTATACATATAACATATTCTACAAATATATATTTGGAGTTTTATGGTGACATATTCTGTAAAAACAATTAATTATTTTATATAACAGTGAAATTCACTCATAGTTATATTAAATTTGTCTAACTCGGGACATGCTTTAAGAATACACTTATATAAAGAGCACATTCTCCTAATAGCCGATATATCTAATACATTGGTTCTATGCAGGGGCGTAGCTAGGCCCAGCGGGACCCCGGGGCTAAGATTTGCCAGCTGGCCCCCATGATCATGAAAATGTAGGTCAACTAATTGTCTTCTTTTTCGAACCCAGGACCATGAAAATATAGGTCATATAATTTCTTGTTTTCTTTATTTTAGACATATAAATAACAATAATGTAGAGGAGGTACATGACCAGTACCTTTTCGAGGCTCATAGGTTCATACCATTACATTTCAAACACCTAATTGTATTTTAAGTTGCACAGTGAGCGAATTTAATTCCTGAAATACAAAATCGGTATCGTAGTTCCCCCAACTTGCACTGAGGTTTTCGCTTATCCAAGTCTGGACATGAACAAGATATCTGTCCTGCTTATCCCCTCCTCCCTCTCTCTTCCCCTTCCGTTGAGTCACTAGAAAGTCTTGCTTGCCGATTACATTCTCTCCTGATTTTATTGTCGAAGGTATGTGTCTGTGATGTCACCTTCATGTCAACGATTTCTTCCCCAAGCAACCAGAACAAGATTCATGTAAAGTTTTCATTAATGCTGCTTCGGAATCTAAACCGAATAAATGTGTTATGTTTAGGTTTGCTAAAGGAATCATAAATTCCTTTTGCTATAAAAAGTGCTGTGTAGTTGCTCACTTTGGATCTTTCCTACAACGATCAATAAAACAGAAAGAAATAGTTTCAACTTTCTGTGAATTTGCTGTTCTCACCAATGAAAGGAAAGGAAGAAAAAGAAACAACGTTCCTTGCTTTATGTAACCTGACATTAATCTAAGAATAAATAAGTAAACACTTTATTCTATTTTTTGTATCAGAATCTATAAATAAATCCATTAATTAATGTTTTCTTTCATACATATTTATCCAAAGTTGACTAAAGATTAAGAAATGCGTTAAATTCACACAAACAAAAATGTATATACAGTTGTCCCCGAATTAATGGTGCAAAATTCGGTAGGTGATTACATCAAATCAATAAAAATGTTTCTTTGAAAAATTTCAAAGTTGTGCATTGTTTCGGAGCTACAGGTGCTCCAAGTTAAGGCGGCATCGTCAGAAATGACGCAATAACTCAACACATCCTGGCGCAAGCGGTTTCAGCTTAATAAATTACACTCAAAGTAGTACCCGATACATCTATTTAACCACATTTTATGTTTGTTAGAGAGCCACATAGAAAGGTTTCGCAAAATAAACTTGTTGTTTTCAAAAAATTAAATCAATTAGTAGGGCCAACATAGCGTTGGTGTAGCATTGGGGAGGTCGCGAGTTCGGCCTAAGCGACCGACTATACTGACTGAGGGCTTTCCAGGGATTTTCCTCAGTTACACCAGGTAGATGCCGAGATGGCACCTTCAACAGAGGCCCTAGCCGACGACTTCCAGAATCCTTTCGCCTCCTCTTTCCCAACCGAAGCCTTAGATACCAAAGGGCCATAAATAAAATTCAATTCAATTCTAATAAGGTTTAAGTGAAAAAAAATTGCGCATCCATAATTATTTTTAAAAATTGCTTTCATTGTGACTGCATTAAACGATATAAATCAGATACAACAGGTTGATGGATGAATGAATGAATCAAGAGAATATATACTGAAGTGCCAAAAGTCATGGGATAGCGGAAGGGTAACGGAATTGATAGCTGAATTGACAACGCGGTAACATCGCGGCAAACTGGTCGAACGGCACGAAGCAATTGCAGTGCGATCAGTTCGACTTCTGTGGATGAAGTGAAACGTCATGTACAGTGGTGATGGCCACTGGAGAAGAATTATTGGCGTTTGAGCGCGGGATAATAGTTGGTGCTAGACGAACGAAATATGCGATTCGGAAATCGTCCAAACATTGAAAATTACTCGCTTCACGGTGTCAAGTGTGTATCGTGAGCCCCGCATTGGAGGCATTATAACCCATCAGGGAAAACACACTGGCCGCCCACTGGTGCTGAATGGATGTGACTAACAATGTCTGGGCAGTTTTGTCCTGGCAAACAGACAAACAACAGTACGTGATATAGCTTCAGAGATCAATGTAGGAGGTCTCAGGAACGTATATCAGAGGTCAGTGTAGCGTAATTGGGTCTCCATGGAGTATCTTAGCCGAAGACCGACACATCTGCCGGTACTAATAACTGCCCATTGGCAGCGGCAATTCACATACGCTCGGGAACACGTGGATTGTGCATTAGAGAACTGGCAATGTGTATTGTGGACAGATGAGTCAGTTTCCAATTGGTACGCGCGGATTATAGGGTCCGAGACATGGGCCCTATTGAGGAACATTCTTTCAACTTCCAACGCATGATTTGGCCTCATAGATCGCCGGACATGAACTCTATCGAGCACATGTGGGATATAATGGAGCGGGCTATTCGTGCTCATCATCCTCCACCTCCAACAACCACCTAATTGTGGATGGCAATCGAAACTGCATGGTTGCACATCCATCCAGTGGATTAGCACCGACTTGTCGCCTCCCTGCCAAGTCGAGTTGCTTCACTTCGCCGTGCTCAAAAGGGTCCCATAAGTTATTAGGTAGGTATGCCATTACTTTTGGCACTCCAGTATATATATGTGTGTGTTTGTGTGTGTGTGTGTAAGATATTGTACTGAGCTCTGTCCTGATCACGTAAAAAAATGTAATAAACAGACGGAAAGATGTTTGCCAGCCGGTATTGATGAAACTTTATGGAGGTGTTAATAAATTAATTTAATTATATTGCCGACTTCTTTTCTTACTCAGTTTCTCATATGTTGTCGCAAAAAGAGGTCTGGAATAAAACATCTGTCAACCCTGTTCCAAATCGAGCTACAAAATCGCATAGTGACGGTGATCCAGAAGAATACATGGAAAGCGACTTTGGGTCCTCCCTCAACTTACCTTCGGAATCCCGGACATTATGATTCTCTCTACGACCAATTCGTGTCGCTACAACAAAGTCGCCTCGTGTGCGGTGTCCCTTAAGAAAGCATGGATTAAGATTTTGTGCATTACTTGGTCGCGTTACCAGCTCGTCTAGGGTACGGCAGGGCTAAGGTAATAGCAGCTTGGTATTCCTTCTCCTACAAACTGAAAAGAGTGAAATGCATTGCCGTATATAGTATTAAGACAATAATAATAATAATAATAATAAGCAAAGTAATGATTTTATTATAGACAACACCAAAGCGCATTAGTATAAAATCAAACGTTCTTTTAAGAACTATCCAAGAAGAGTCAAAGTCATCGATTTCACCAACCTTTCAGACCATGAGCACTTCTAGTTACTGAGATTTTGGGGGATTGGGACAAATAGATAATTCTAAGCGATTAAAAAATACATTTCAGTTTTGGAGTCATAGTTTTCCTCACCGTTTCAGACCGTGAGAAATGCTATGGTGTATGGCCAATCTTTTTGTGACTTGTAGTTACTAATATATCTAGGGGATGGACAAACAGTACTTATAAAAATAAGTCACCGAGCCGCCATAGTTCAGTGGTAGAGCGTTAGCGTAGCATTCGGGAGGTCCTGGGTTCGATCCCAACGGCCGACCATCCTGACTGAGGTTTTTCTAAGGTTTTTCCTCAGTCACACGAGGCAAATGTCGGGTTGGCATCTTCAACATAGGTCCTGGCCGACACCTTCCCGAATCCTTTCCCCTCCCCTATCCCAGCCTTAGCCTCACATGCCTAAAGGCCATAAATAAAATAAGTTTAATTTGTATTTATTTTAAGGTCTTTATGCATCTGAGGCTGAGGCCGAAATAAACATACGTAGTGGCAATGGAGAAAACTAAGCAAATTAAAATAATGTGTTTTATATTCAGTCATATTTTTATCCAAATTACACTATAAAATGTAATATTCAAAATGAAAGTGCAAAGAAAGTAATTATAATATGAAGGGGCTTGAACCAACGACCTCAAATTCTACTCTAAAACTCTTGTTTGCACGCATTATTCCATTACGCCACAGACAACGCTGAAGGCTCGTTGCACAATTACTATACCTTTCGCCTATATTGAATGACAGTTTCCATTTCAAAACTTAAAAGATAATGTCTGTCTTGATAAACCCAATTTACAGTCACATTGTGTTATTTCTCAGTCAATTAGCGTGTTCATTTCATCTTTTTCAAACGTTCGTGGGTGAAATGCTTATTATTATTTACTGAAGTAAATAAGTTCTTTTCTAGTTTTGTAGGTCATGCTTTTGGCCGAAGAAGTACGGTAAGTTTCAGTGGAGAAGGGGCCGTGTCTCTCTCTGTGTATAGGTTTTTCCAGTCGCTGCTTGAGTGAAGTCTGCATGGTGGAGGGGGAGGAAACTATATATATATATATATATATATATATATATATTTTTATAACTAAATAAGAAAAAGATAAAAGATGGTGTATGGTGTGTTGCTTATGTTCAGCAGTTTGCATTTCAGAAAATGTCTCTTCACTCTCTACTATCATGGCCAATATATTCTTTACATGGTTTTATTATACACGATTTTTCTCTAAGCCTACAAGATAGGCCACCCAACTGACTTAGAGGGGACGATGTGTGATTATGAGAGTGTGTGCGTGAACGAGCAACGGTTGGAATTTTCTTTTCTTTAAGAAAAATCATTATCGCATGTCCTGGCTTCTGGAAATATATTTAGGTTTCTTGTATTATGTAGCAAATAATGAAAAAAGGTAAGAGAATTGCATTTGAAACACCAGAACAGGAAACCTAACACTATTTGTATTTTAGGTAGGTCACCAAACGCAACTTTTACTTTAGTTGACATTTACTGAAAGATGTAATTTAAATTGTAAAGTAGAAAAGATCCTTGCCGAAC
This sequence comes from Lepisma saccharinum, assembly GCA_022664845.1. Taxonomy (NCBI): domain Eukaryota; kingdom Metazoa; phylum Arthropoda; class Insecta; order Zygentoma; family Lepismatidae; genus Lepisma; species Lepisma saccharinum. The sequence continues at coordinate 5,440 of JAGDQP010071959.1, read as the reverse complement.
ATGGAGAAAAGTAAATGAACGTTGAAACCTGTGGTTACTAGGTAATTATTTCTAGGTTCTTATTGGAATCGAGTATTTCAAAGAACACTAACGCTATGCACGAAAGACAAGCCAAAACGTCTGTTTCTATCAGTTCTTAAAAATGAAACACGACTGGATATTATTAACGGCTGGAAGAAGTTACTGAACGACTGGAAAAAAATGTTATTTTCTGGGTAAAATTAATAATAATTTGGTGTATAAAAAGCGTAATTGTCAGATGGTAGAGTCTTAAATTGGGTTTTGGCGTAGCGATGCACAGCTATACTTGAGAACTGCTTGGCTACGAAAGGGTTTATTACCGGTATAATTGATCGTAACTTGATTACATTTTTGACACACCACATTTACTGACGATGGGCAGAGTAAATGAATTCTAACGAAATTATTCAACTTTAGGCAGATATTATTTGGAGGTGACACTGAGATAGCCTAGCCTATGTCAGATCCATGAAATCGCAATATAAGACAGATCCCAGTTCATACCTGGAAGTTTGTTGAAGTTAGATGTTCAATTAAGAGAAGTTTCTAAGTTAAACAGTCTTTGAATTTTCACAGCAAAAAGAACAAGATGAATAAAAATAACAAAAAGAGTATCTTCCTTCTCGATCAGTCTGGGTTGTAGTTGACGTCGATGTGAACAGGCTCTTGATGTCGAACAGGCTGCGATAGACGATTGCCGATGGGTCTTATATAGCAATTCATGTTCTTCTGGTATTGATGTAAGTGTGTATGTGTGGTGAGATCTGACACTGCTTTACGTTTAACTTTATGTAGGGCGAAAGGCTATGCTCCCATCATAAGAGTATAGCTATTTACTCAAAGGAATAACTTCTCAATTGATGTCATGGATTGCATTATATTGCATCAGTGTTCTTTAGCTGTTACTCTGTTCCATCCTCATCGAAACACGGCGGCGGTTTTATTTCCACTTCATAGAACAATTTACAATAAATATATAAAAATATACTAAATTCTAATTTTCCCAATTATTTTGAACTTTATGATTAAATTTAATTTTATCCATTGCTCGGTGAGGTCACGCTACTCACAGCTAGGTATAAGAAAATTGGAATGTACTGGATTAAAATTTTCTTATGAATACAGAATATAATTCAAAATAATGCGTAAAATTAAATTGGCAATAGCTTGTAACCTTAAAGGCTAACATAACAAAATATAGTAGAAATACAAATATACAACAAAATTTGTCGCTTCGTCGTTAGTTTCCAAGAATGTTCATTAATATTCTTATATTTTTGTTGTTTTTTAAAATGTTTTTTTCTTTGCTTTTACACATAAAAATGTATATAAAACAAGCATGGTATTGAAAATAGAAGTTTGTTAAAATTTGTGCATAAAGTTTATACATTTTCACTTTATATTGGCATTGTTGGTCATTTTACTAGTCTTTGTATGTCACTGTCCTTAATTCGTGCGTTATCACAAAGTTATATAAGAGTTTTTGCTGAGGTACGCAAAGTCAGTATGTCTGGCTTCGCGCATATGACACTGGAAATTCTACTTCACAAGGTTAGTGTGCTTTATAACACTTGTGAATCGTTTCGAAGTTTGTAGAAGAGTTCGGTCAGTAGCACATAAATATAGTGTTCATTGATTTCGAATGTTTAAAGTTGCAGTGAAATGTGTTTAAACAATTTATGTTTGACATCATTTCGAAAAATTGAAGAAAGTATAATTCCTGTGAAGGAATAAGTATAATTTTGTGTTGCGAAGTAATGATAAGTGTCCAAATTATAAAATATCACTGTTGAAGTGTTAAAGTCTTAACAAAATTCGAAGTACATAAAAAAGTAAAAGTTCACACTAGTTGGAGTGTTTCTTAATGTTCGAGAAAAATATCGGAACATAACATCGTGGTATAGTGACATAATTGCAAATTAAAATTCAAGTCGCTGAATATTGGTGAGTATTACACTGTTATTACTTCAAAGTTCACTATTTAGTTCATAATGTTCATAACATTTCGACGTAGTATCAGTGCAATATTTAGAAGAAAAAGATGTAAAGGTAATGTTTCAAAGTCATTTTCGTATATATATAAATCACTTGAAGAATGTCTGGCGAAAATGAAGAAAATTGTCCAAGATGTCCAAAGATAATTACTATCACTGGTCGAAGTTTGAAGTTGTGAAGAATTAAATTTTAAACATTTGTTGTACACTTTTCGTCAAAACAAATCACTGAAGCTTCTGGGGATTGAAATGGGAATTGATATTAAACACTGAGTATACACTTTTGGTTCAAAACTGTGGTACATGAGGTTTCTTTTGGGTCAAAACTGATGTATGTGGGTACACTTTTGGGTCAAAACTGATGTATATGAGATTCACTTGTGGGTCACTAGGATTCATCAATGTTGCTCTTGAAGTTTTGGTAGAAATTTGAAGAATATTGTTGATTTTTAAGTTCTGCTCGAAAAAAAGATGAAATTCTCTGTAGAACTACGATGTGTGCATTTATTGAAGTTCGAAAGGTTGATTCTGCATTGATTGAAGATGGAAAGCTTGATTGTAGTCTTGAAGTTCTGCGGTGAAGTTGATTCTGGTAGAAGGATTTTGATGTTCCAATGTTTCCAATGGTTCACCGAAACTTGTGTTGATGATGGATTATATAACTATTGTCTCGTTTTTGAAGAATAGCGTCAAGATTTTAATTTTGTATTTTTGGATTCTTTTTGCTGCCTATTTTTTGTTTTGTTTAACTTTTATGTGATTTGCGTTGTGGATGTATTCTAAATTCAAATTGATTCTAATTGATAATACCTGGTGGGTATTCGAAATTCAGAAGTGAAGAATAAAGAAAATATAAAAGTGAAGTTAAAACTAAAGTATTCTATTTCAAGAATTTTAAAATTTGACTGACTAAACTGAGTGCAAATTCTGTACTTAATGTCAATACCATCTAAAAAAATTGAAATGGAAATTAATCCTTTATATAGCTTTAAATTGCGCTTATATCAATATATACGAATATAAATGCGGTTATATGGGTTATTTTGGATATACATTGTTATTGATGAAGTGAGTAAACTATATAGGGTTTACTACAATTCAGAGTGATTATAATTAATAGAAAACTAATATTAAAAATGAATATTATTGAACATATATAATAAAAACCAAAACTAAAATAACGAAGAAGTAAACGTATGAATATGGGATTAAATTTCTGTGACGTCTGTCATAAGATAAGTCTAACTAACTAAATTCTAAAGTAAAGGATTATACACCTATAACACTAAAATATAATTGTTGAACAAAAATATTATATTGTTGAAAAATATTACTGTACAGAGTAAATGCTCGTATCATAAATGCGTTTTTCTTTTTTTGTCAATCCGGGTGTTGTTTTTCAGGTGGCTGTTGAATTACCGTTTCCTGGACTAAATGTGAAACTTGAGATGCAGATGGTGTCAATTCCATAGTATGATCGGTTAAATTGGTGTCTTGTTCGGGTGTTTGAACACTATGTGGGATAATTATTCGTTTAATAGATTCGCATTGATGTTGAAGCAAATAATACGCAAGAATTAAGAGAATTACTATAATGTTAATGATGATGGTTGCCATAAGTTGTAAGTTGTTAAAGATTTAAAACGTTGATCGGAAAGTTAGCTTAAAAATGTCACGGAACAATAGTTTTAAAAATTAAAATGAAACTTGAAGTTTAAATTTCTTGTGTATGAACATAAAAGCTTAAAGAAAATTTTTGGTATCAATAGTGTGAAACTTGTCCTATTATTTTAAGAAAATCATATTAAACACTATTCAATAGCCTATAGATGGTATAAAGAATTTATAATGATTCTAACCTGCATTACTTGGCAAATATTTGTCTTTAACTTACATTATTACTAACTATTAAATATTTGCGATCGTGTCTTTGGTTACAAAATTGAGTTTCGAAATATTGATTAAGAAAATTAAAATGTTGCGAAAAATTATTTAATAGTAGTAAAAAGTTGAAATGTCCATAGTTATTATTAATAATAATAGAGGTAGTGGTGGTAGTAGTAGTAGTAGTAGTAGTATTATGTCCGAATTGAAGATTGAAAGAAAATATAGTTGAATTTGAACGGTGAACTTTTTATTTAAAGAAAACCACAAACAAAACCTGAGTTGTCGATCGTTTTTTTTTTGCAATAAACAAATGCTATTTACTACGGACAAACTGTCATCTTATGAGTGCATTTTTGCTACTCGTTTGTACAGCTCTGTCTTTCGCTCATAACACTTGTAAAGTTGTAACCAAAATAATTAGCGGTATTTATACTGTAGTAATTGATGTTAGAGTCCAAATATTTAATATTATTACCGAATTGAAATAAAAAAGAAGTATGTGGATATTAGTAAGAAAATAAATAATTGAGTGTAATGCACAAAAAAGGTTAGTTGGTAATTATTCAACATTTCGCATTATAAACCAAAGTATGTACGAAAAACATGCTGATTTCTCTATGAACGCATTGATTCGACTCAATATTTTAGATTTTGCTTTCTATTCACATCCTTAATTTAAATGGATAATTTAATACATTCTGCTGTGTATTATGTTTAATATTTTCCATAAATAATAAATAATAATAAATGATAAATAATTGTAAACAAAAGACGTTTGAAAGTTTAAAGTTAACGAGTGTTATTTTGCATAGAAGATCGAGTGCTTATTGTAAAAGAAATAATTAGCTGCTGACGGTCGCGTAAGAAGATGTGATATAGAAAAGATGAGAGGAGTGAAAGGTAGAGTTATGGGTGGAGCTAACACACGTGTATAGTGATACGTCCTCCAAGTGGATGTTCGTCACTCGCTTGTGTGATGATTGTAAGATGCGCTCGCGGGATGTTTCTTCTTCCTGTCCGAAGTCATTGTCGAGATGAAAGAATAACGAAACTTCTTTTTAAATTAATTTCCTCAAATGTTCGAAAGGAATTATGTATAAATATTCTACTCCTCTTTTGTTTTGTTAGTACTCCCCCATTGAAGAAATTTTGAAAGCAAAATGAATTAGTGGAAGCCTTTTTTTGTAAGGAAGTACATTTCCTTATTTATATAGACATGAAGGCGTTTAAATATGAAGCTTATACCTTGAAGAAATTCGCAAACTTTCGGAAATATAAAAATAATGTATGATATTTTACTGAAACATAAGCAGTAGAAATTATACTCATAGTTTTATATGAATATCATACTGAATAAATGGTATGCCATTTAACTCTGGCAAATGGTGAGATAGTACTTTTTGAAGTCATAGAGAAATAGAAATTGTTCTGCGATACTTGGCTTTATGCTCGTATTATATATTTATTGAAAGACTGAGAGTTGATAATGTTTTACATTATTTACTATAATGAACAGTTGGACTACAGGGCTTATTTAA
>JAGDQP010071958.1:0-10571 GCA_022664845.1 Lepisma saccharinum | reverse complement strand
TTGCGATAAAGGGGTGCGCCCCAGCGAGGCCATCTTGGAATTCTGGGACCAGCGCCTCAATGAGGCGAAGCGAGTATATACATTACACAAGTGTAAAAAGCTGCGAAATACGAGCAAAAGCACCAGGGGTGCAAACTGTCCAGTCAACTCCTTCAACCTTAAAAAGTGGTGAAATGGAATATGGAAGTGAGCCTAGTTCCTCGCGCCAATTTCCAATACTCCTGCGTGTCAAACCAAGTTTTACCCGTCACAAACGTTAGCACTGCCAGGAGCATGTTATACAGGCAGAATGTGGAAGTTTCCCCATTCGGACGCAGCGCTCTGGAGTATGAGGGAATATCTGCATCATGTGGCACAGTGCACTGCAGATTCAGGTTGTGATAAAAAGACGCAGTTCCTCCAAACTCCTCAAGTTCGATGCGCGGCCTGCCGTGGGATTCTTGGCGTAGCGACGCGAGCGAATAAAGGGGAGTATCAACACGTACGGCAGTGCATGCAGCCGAGTTCCGCGTGTCACAAAACGTCAGCATGCTATACAGGAACAAGAGTTTATTGCGAAATCAGCGATTTTGAGGTTCTGTAAGAAAAAATATGTTAAAAATTGAAATATGAAATTTCGAAGTATGACGGTATATCATCAGTAGTAGATTAGAAAATATCTGCAAAGACATCATTTTGAATCCAAAATGGCTGACTTCATAATCCATTTTCCAGAACGTCTGAACTAGGGATACGAAATTTGGCATAAAGGTGTGTTAACAAGAGTAGTTTAGGAATAATTTACATTTTTGAAAAAGTTGTTAGCTTGGATCAAAATGGCCGCACAAAAACTTTTTCCACACCATTCGAGCTATAGAAACGAAATTTGGTATGAAGGTGTACCATCACAATTAGGTAATGGCAATGTAAGAAAACTTTTTAAAAATCGCTTTCTTTAATAGATATCTGCTATTAAATTTTAATTACTACGAAAGAGATTATTTGCCTCAACTATGTCTTTAGACCCAAAAAAAAATACATTTTAAATATAATAAGCTCTACTTTACTCAAGCTACCCAGGAAAGTATATCAAGTTTATATCACAGTTGGTAAAATAACTTAGTGGAAATTGTATGCATTTCTTATTCCAAGGTTGTCGGATCGATGCCCAAAGTGATCGACTTCATTGAGGCTTTCCAAACAAATGTTGAAATCAGGGCATCCACTTCCACAAATTCAATTCTTCCTAACAGTGTTAAGGTGAATTGACCTACCGATTGTAAAATATCATTTTTTTATTCGGAATGTTCAACGAGAAGCAGAAACAAATTAAAAATGCAAAATTCAACTTTAGACTAATAAGGTTATTTTTCAGGTTAGTCGCTAACATATATTTCCGCAGAAACGTTCTTGGTATCTATTTTTCGCTTTTCTGTCGCTACAAACCAAAGCATTGATGGACGTTTCAATAAAAAAATTTAAACTTTCACGACGAGAAAATATTACTCATGATCTCGTTTATTTTTTCAAATCATGCAGAAATTTGCAACATTGACGTTTCGAACACCTAAAATCATGTCTACTAACTCAAACCTAAACTAATGGTACACGTAGAGCGCCAAGGTGTGCCAGGCGGCTTTTAGCTCGGCCTGAGTCTGAGATCTTAAATATCATAAATAAAATAAAATAAAATTCAAACGGCTTTTCGTTGGGTAGTACAGTCAGCGCATCGGCTCTCGTCGCAGTTGTACTTTGACTCCCATGACCCCAATTTGCTCCTTCTTGTATTCAAAGTGTCTCCGCAATATTTATCACGACACTAAATAAGTATCAAAATTCTGCGAATCGAACCCGGAACCGTTCTCACCAAGGGCGAGAGCGTTAACCATATGCATATCCGGGAGCCAACCCAGAAACAAATCCTGACTGGACCACGGCATGCCTTCCCCCTCCCCCCGTGTCGATTTCCGAACCGTATAAACTCTGCAAGAAAGTGGCGAATCATAATTAACAAAAACGGGAGAATAGTCCATGGTTTGTAATAGGTTCCAGCACGCCAAAGATTCCAAGTAGTAGATGTCACTATTTCCTTCATTCACGTAAAAACTTTATTTTCTTTGGGACAGTCTAGTAACACTTTTGACTTCGGCCCGTCACGATTCGACCCTTTACACTAAGTTGAAATCCACAAACACCCATGTCTCTAGCGGGACTCGAACCCGGGACCTTCGAGTTGTTACCCTTACGCCTTAGACCGCACGGCTACCCGGTCCGCACCTGCATTCACGTGGATATTAAAATATTAAATTTAAGAATATTAAAATTTTCAGAAATCCCGATTCCCTGATGAAATGTTGACTACCGCAGCGAGAAACCTCTCTTATCTATACTCGTCGAATTACAAATATTGTCAGTTCCAATATAAATAAGAGAAAGCGCACGCACGGCTGCGGTGCTAAACATTTCATCTGAGAGTAGAGTTTTAAAAAACTTGGAAAAACTATGTAGCCAATGTCATACTATCTTGACTTAGGAAATTATTTGAGATCTCTTTTTTATCTCTAGCGACAACGTAGCACGTTCAGGGGGAAAGAAGAAGCTATTTTAACTGTTGTCTGTCTATATGTGTGTTTGTACTAGTCTGTACGTAACGAGTTCAAGTACTGAAGTCTGGCAGAAGTGAGTGAGTGTTTGGATAATACCTTATTTAACTGAGATCTAGGTGGGGAAACATATGATTTTGTCTACAGCCACTTGTGGTCTGTCTGTAATTGTATATGTGAGTATATGTCTAAACATCACGAGCTTAAACTACAAGTCCAGCAGTGTTAACACTTCCGAAGATTTATTTATTTCTGGTATCTCCATATACAACTCGGAGACTATTTTACATTGGAGCTTAGCAACAACAACAAGCATGAACAATAGCAAAGGAAATTGGACGGTAACCGACATAGCATTACAATAAGGTATGATCCAGACATTTGCATAATAAGACTTTTATGAATACTTCAGTCAGGATGGCCGTCTCCAGGAATGGAACCCTGGACCTCCGGGAAACGAATGCAATGCCAAAGCATTGAGCTACGGCCGCTCGGGATTTCATTTCATATCGCTTTCGTTTCACAAAATGCTCGTTACCGTTGACATGGATGAATTCGACCTGTTTTCTCTTGAAGGAATAGGAGTATGATGAAATGAAACCCTGAAGAACACAGAGTTAGGTATTGGAAAGGTCGGCGCGTCAAGTTTGTAAACATTGTTACTTTTATTTCCATTTATTTAGTTATGAAACAAAGATTCACTTAAATTAGAAAAATGTATGAGCTCCTAAACTTAGTTCCTTTGTTTCAATAAGCCTCCTTTTCATTGTAAGGCGTTTCGCCTTTTCCACAATGCACACAAAACAACTGAATAGATAATAAGTGAATACTGATGTGCATCTGAAGTGAGTCTATCATCTCTGCACTCTAACACCGCAGGGTGCAGTCACAAAACAGGTGTTTTCATACGGAGATGTTTATTGTTTTCTGCCTCATTTCTTTTACTGCTGATGGATTTTTCTGAGCCGACAAGAAAGGAATGTAGCCCAAAAGAAGATATTTCTTCCGATTAAATACAATACTGCTACCAAGATTTGATTGTGTATTACCATAACTGCCGTATTTGTAAATCGAAATTCTAGGAATTTCCCACTATTAAATGTCGCGAAAGAACACCCCCCTTAGACGGGGTGTCCAGAGATTTTCCTTAGGGGGGTGTTGTTGAAGTCTAGGGAGGGTGTTGGGGGGGTGTAGCGTACTCCCTGATTATAACGAAACCATTGTAAGGATTCCATTTTGGAATCCAAATTACAAGCCATGTATCTAGAAAAAGGAAGCGGAATATGGCACTTGAACAACATAACTGTTTTTCGTGTTTTGATATCAGCAAGAAAGTACGTACGTACCAACGTTTGGTCTAGCTTTTCGATATACCTCGAATATTATGATTATTTTGCAATGTTAAAGCAAAAGTTTTAAGGAAGTCTGAGCTATTGTAAAACCTAGAATATCTGTCGTAATAGAAGGAAGTGGAAGAACGGTTGATGGATGAACACGAATAATGTCTACAACATTTTATTTAAGCCTACTTATTTTATGTATCCTGAAATACTTATTCTGGTTATTTTTAAAATGTTTGTAATTTCTTCTGCACTTTGGTATTCTGTCTTGATGCCCACCCTAATTCTTCTAAGGATTAGAATATCTGGAACTGAAGTTGTAACCGTACAGTTACAAATAATACAAACAGTAATATTTATAGCTATAGTAACAACAATAAAAAAAGAAGAAGAAAAAAGTGTATGTCTTTGTTGAAATCATTCTGATTTCAAATTCAAATGGTTTAATTTAACGTCTTAGTTAGTGATTGCACCTGGATTGTGTATGAGTTGTGTAATCGCTTTATTTTATTTTATTTTTTTTTATTTTCTTTGTAAGAGTGCGCCGAAGTTTTCTTGTCATTGTTAATACTTATGTCAGTGCGACCGCTTACGGGATTTTCCCTATGTTGCAGGTGGACAATGAAACTAAAGCCTCAAACCCAGTGTTTAACTTGGCCACATCGCAGTAGGGATGTCAACGGCTCGCTCGGCTCGGCTCATGGCTCGATCGGCTCGAGCCATCCTGAGCCGCGGCTCGCACTGAGCTGAGCCGAAACGAGCCGCGGCTCACAATGAGCCAAGCCCTGACTCACACCTAGCTGAACCGAAACGAGCCGAGCCACGGCTCACACCGAGCCGAGCTGATATGAACCGCGGTTCGAACCGAGCCGAGACGAACGGAGCCATGGTTCAAACCGAAACGAGCTGCTGCTCATACCGAAGTCCGAACTAAGTCGCGAGTCACAAGGGATGTATTTCGGCTCGAAGAGGATTTTTATAAGACTCTGTATATATATATATATCAATTTGGCGTCCTTTCAAAACACGAACATTTGGCATTCGCTTTGAAGTTGATTTTTCTCCACAGCAACGAGACTTAGCTGCATTCTGTTAAGAGTATATAATGGTTATCGGGCTGTACTTTACGAAATCAACGAATATACTCCAATTAAATGCATAATATTTTTTTTGTTTAGTTTCCTATCAATTTGACTTCCGTTCCAATTACTATCTTTTTGGTGCCCATGAATATACGTTCAATATTACCATCCATTTGGCGTCACACGCGTACATTTCTGTTCATTTTTACTTCATTTTGACGTCCGGCGCTGTTGCCATTTTTTGCAACTTTCTACATTATATGAACTTATTGTCTTCAGCTGTGTGCTTGTTTGTTGCACGATGTTCAGAGTCAAACACCATTCCTTGGGACACGCTATGAATATAGCTTCCCCTTGACTTACAATTACAGGTTAATTATCGCACTTTGAAGTCTGCAAAGACAAAAGGTATGCCGAACGAAATAGCTAACCTTTATTCAAATCTTTTTTTCTATTTTCTTTCATATTCCGGTATCCTAAAATAATTAATGATGTTTGGTTTTTATTATTCAAGTTACTGGGAATTTCCAGGCAGATAAGATATCTAGCTTTTTCCACGAATGTTTCTGAAAATTTTGCAGTGTTGAAATAGCATATTTTCTGAAGTTATACTGAGAGTAATCAACCAATGCCTCTGTCGCAGGGATTCCGCCAGGGTTTTCAGTTTAGGGGGTGTAAAACCATAATTGGGATGGTGTAAGTGGAGTTTAGAAGGGATTCTATAGATTTTTGACCGTAAAATTTTCAGGTTTGAGTGTTCTCGAGGATTTGGAGATGACACCACCTACAGTAGTGGTCTGGCTGAAGCGTCAGACGAAAAACCAAAAATCAGTTCCCATATACCCGGTTCGTTATATCTAATAAAGCTCTTTACTATCTGAATTAAAATGAAAATTCGAAAATCTTATAACAAAGTGTTCAACTTCAATACGAAAGAAAAGATCATTCACTGAAATAGCATTTTCCAGGGTTTTAATCATTTTGAAAGTATATTCTTTTAAGGGGGATATAGATCATGCTGTCATATGAATGCAGTATCAAAGAGGAGTTTGTCCGCGGTAAATTTGCCCAGGGTCAATTTGTCTAAATTAAGATTTTACCAAATGTTGTATTTCCATGAACTTTGTACACATATAGTCATTATGAAGGCTTCCACAGGTTCAGCTATTACAGAATTTAACTATGTTTGTACAACGTTAAAAAAAATGCACTAAAGCATATTATGTTCTAACTAATTAGAACAAAGTTTCTTCTGTTACTAGAAAATAAACTTAGGAAATAACAGAAAATAGTGTTAGTCTATGCAGAGGAGTTACTAAGCTTTTCCAAATGTTATTCTCTTTCTGTCCGGCTCACCTTCCGCCGCGCTACTGATTTATTGAATATTTTATTTATTTATTTTTTTTTACGTCTTGGTTCTCGATCTCGACAGGCATGGTTCAAGAAGCTTCTATACCTACAGTGAGAAAAAAAAATATTTAGACAGTTTCAGCAATGAGAAAAAAAAGACTGTATCACACGCAAAACATGGCCCATTTCGAAATCTCTTGCCCTTTTGTGATAATTTGGATACCTTAAATAGAATGCTATAGAAATAATAACTACAACTCGATATACCTGTAAGGTAACAGGTAATGAAAAATTGACAACTACGTACATTCATCGTAAGAAAAAATGTATTTGGACTGCCGTATTTGGACGTATTTGGACCATACTACTCTCGACAGAAATATTTTAGGTATCCTTTTGTGTACAAGAGCACTCTGTGTGGTGTATTGAAGCAATTCACACCGTGTTAGGCACAAGGAAGCAGCTTGGGAAACAAATTGAGTTGAATAACATTGGAACTACTCACTTTACTTTCAAATTACGTGCGGAAGGTAAAAGGTACTGAAACATGGCAAAGCTTGCTGGAAAGCCATGCTCTACCGTTGGATACATCATAAAGAAACATAAAACAGAACAATTGGATTCCTTCTGGTCAACTAAGGAAACTAACTGCCCGGAATGAAAGCTACATTCTTCATTCTGTGAACGAAACTGAAAGAATTAGTACTAAAGATCTTGCTACTTCATTTGCCTAGGTTATGCAAGTTAATGTTACAGATGTATCGATGTGAACAAAACAAATGGGATTCAGACGAAGTGTAGCCAGAAACAAAACATACATATCGGAAGAAAGTAGAAAGAAGTTCTAATTTTCCAAGAAATATCAATATGAGTGCCTGGAATTTTGGAAGAAGTTGTGTTTATTTTATTTTCATTTTTTTTATGAGACGAAAATAAACTTGTATTGTAGTGATGGATATCAGGATGTGTGGCGAAAGAAGAATGAAGCTTTCAGAAAGCAGAACATTGCTTCAACTGGTAAAAATGTTGGAGGGTCTGTTACGATTTGAGGTTGTGTAATTACTATTGGAGTGACCAGTATTCATACCCTGGATACACATCTAAATCCCAATTTTTTCAGTGAATTTTGGATTGTTTGTGGTGTAACTTTAACTTACATATCCTAGACGAATTAAGTAGTCAAACCTTTAGCACTAATTCTTTGAGATTGTTAACAGAATGAAGAACGTAGTTTTCATTCCGGACAGTTAGTTTTCTTGGTTGGCTAGAACGAATTAGATTCCGCAATAATTGCTCTGTTTTATGTTTCCTTATGATGTATCCAACGGTAAAGCGTGCCTGACGCGGTGTGGATTGCTTGAATGCAATACGTAGACTGCTCTTGTACACAAAAGGATACCTAGAACATTTCTTTCGAGAGTAGTCTGAGGTAGTCCAATTTTTTTATTTTTTTTTACGATGAATGCACGTAGTCGTCACTCTTTCATTGCCTGTTACTTTACAGGTGTATTGAGTGGTAGTTAGTTCTACAGTATTCTATCAAAGGCATTCAAATTTTCATAAAAGTGCAAGAGATTTGGAAATGGTCCTTGTCTTACTTGTGATACAGTCTCTTTGTTGAACTTGTCCAAATACATTGTTACCCGCTGTATATTTTTCCCTATCTATAGGTTGTAATAGAAACTAAAAAACACGGTATTAATGGTAAATAATAATTGCATCAAACAGCAGTTTCAAGGATATATTTCCTAGCACAAGTGTACTACTTTTCTGTGAGTTCTTCATGTCGCTTATTTTTCTTGTATATTTTTCTTTATCTTAAATTATGCTTTTATATGATAAAATCACGAACAATGATCTTTAAACGACAGAATATGACGTTTCCATTTTTTCTGTTATTCTTTCTTTTCTTTTTATTTTACTAAATAATCTTTATCGATTTTATGCATGAAACTCCAGAAGCAACAAAACAATGCACGAATTAACTCCTTTAGCCAGGGAAAAGGTATTATAGGTGATGTAATTTATATAAGTACTGTAGCACATGAGTTTCAGGGAGGAATTTATCAATGAAATAGATTTGCCAAAGGGAGATGAGCTTAGTAGAAGGGTAAAACGAATGGCATGTACTGTAGAAATAGGAGAACCGACTTGACCTTATCATTTGCCCCCTTCCATTAGGGGAGCCTACTTCAACCTTACGGAGCAAGGCCCCCAAAGCCCTTCCGGGATCGGCGTCCTTGATTGCAGGAACAAAAGAAAGTTGTCGGGGGGCAAGGAGGCTTTTCCCTTATACTTATACGAAAATTTGCTAATAGTTGATGATAAGCATTTCTCTACGAGAAAGACGAAATATATAGCGAACAATTGTGTGTTTGCACAGGAAAGCTTTCTAAGTAGCAGGGAGCGGGCGTTAGCCCCGACTATACTTACTTCTAAACTCAATAATAGTTTAAATTAAGCGATTTTCTGTGAGAAAGGACGAAATATATTAGCAAACAATATGGTGTATACAAGCAGAGGAATCTTTCTTCAGGTGTGAGGCCAGGGCGATTGCCCTCCGACTACTTACATGAAATTTCCCTAACAGTTAAATATAAGCTCTTCTATAAGGAGAGCAGCGAAATATAATAATTAACTCTTAAGGTTCCCCAGAAACTCCGTTATAAGTGTTGCCAGCACATGTCAAAATATGTCTTACGAAAAATGAGGTGACGTTCCAAAGGTCTTAGTGCAAAGATTCGTGATTAATCTAGTAGTTCAGTGTTGCCAGCGCATTAAAAACTATATATTACTCAAATTTCTTCCATTCAGCTACACCTAGCTGCGCCCAACTTGGCATAAACATTATTCGAAAGAAGTACTGTGGATTTTCTCGAACCTAAGCACTGCACTTATCAGTGTTGCCAACATATTTTAGAAAAAAAAATATGTTTGAAAAATATGCTTGCGTGGCTTAAATTCTATTAAGTAGTGATGCCAACGAGACGAGATTTAGGCTGTTTCGCCTCGAGAATTTCTTATACAGAGAGTGTCTCGTCTCGAAATGTATAATTTACATTACGAGAGCTATGTCTCGTCTCGTTTTCTATAGCCATTTCGCTGTCTCGTCTCGTCTTGTGGCAACACTACTAGACCAGAACCTTTGAGATTGTTAGAATCGCAGTTAACTTCTTTTTCTTCGTATTATTATTATTGTTGTTGTTGTTTACGCTGTGTTTGAATTTACAGAGTTGAGTGGAACTTTCTAGTAACAAATATGCATTCCCCCTAATCGATAATTTGATATGTTTTTCATTCCTGAGGGGATTACTTGAACCTTATAGTCCAGAGGAAGTTTGAGAATCGGAACTAGACTTCTTTGTTCGGTCAAAATTGAAGTTTTTAAAAGATACAAAAAAGATACATGGTCACTGCTCTTTTTCGTTATGTTATTCACTTCCATTCCGTCAGTGATTCTGTCAGGATTTTCAGTTTGGGGTAAAGACAAAATTGGGAGTCCAGATAGCACGCAAGCTTATACTAAGTTTGAACTAACCTTGATTTTTCTTTGCTGTGATAAAATGCACACGTCAAGTTTGTTTTTGTTGCATAGTTGTGGCAAAATTGATTATGTCAAACATGCCGTATTAACATTAAATTTTGTTTACCGTTAAAAATATGGTATCAAGTGTGATGCAAAGTTGTGGTAAACTAGGCAATTACAAACCTTGCACATATATATTTTTTAACACATGGCGTCTGTTAGTAATTGCCTAACTACGTGAATAATAAATTACAGTTCCAAAGTGTTTCTAATTAGTTTTTGGTTTGACATAATGGTAGCGTGTTGAATTACTAACTGGAAAGCTGTTGTTGGATAAAGATTTTTATCTTCTTTTTTAAATAGCTTTACTTCATTCTGTTTGTACTTATAATATTAAGTCACCTTGGCATCCTTTCTTGGTTTTTATTTATTCCATTTACAAAATATAGAGTGATTTCCATGTAGTTGATGCCCATGGAGTTGACATTTTAAAAACTGTTTGCGTTGCCATGTTCCGACAGTGAGAATGGAATTCTACAATGAAGCATGAATAAAGTGATCAATGTTTGGCTTCTTCTCATGGTTATAGGAAACCGAAATTAAAATAATATACTATGATTATGAGTTCCATGGGGTTGATGATTAATAAGTGAGACACATCTGATTTTAACTTTCTATTCTACAATAAGTC
>JAGDQP010071956.1:0-10572 GCA_022664845.1 Lepisma saccharinum | reverse complement strand
ATTATATATATATATATATATATATATATATTTGTTATTTTGTATGATGTCGGCGTCAAATTAGTTACTACAGCAGGCAATTAAAAATCACTAACCTACATTGCGTAACACCTTACAAGTTATTGTTTCAGCTATAAATTTTATTCCGAACTCCTACGAAAGATTGTAATTGAAAAAAAAGTATTTTTCTTTACTTTTCAGTGTGTTATTATGGTTTAACTTGTTTTTAAAGGTTTTTTTTTTTTTACGTTTTAGTTCCTTTGTATTCTCAAACTCATTGGGGAGGAAATCGCCTCCTAATGACGCCTCTGGATGCCCACGCCACCTCATCTTGTACCTTGGTCGAAAATATGTGGAGTGCTACTTGCACATTCCCCATGCGCCGTTTACCTTTTAGACATCCACAATTAATGGGATTTAGTTTTAAAGCACCAATTCAGTAAAAGATCTGATCCCCATTACCATTAAATACACACATTTTGATAAAAACTTAGGATTAATTATGAGTTTAAAAAAAAAAAAATTCGCATGTTCTCAAGTTGCTGTATTTTAATCATGAAGAACGGTAGTTCTTCGAGGGACGCTCACAAACGATTCTGTTAGTGGAATTCAAATATATACAGCTAGTTTCGTATCTAGAGAACTATAAGCCAGATTTTGATACTCGAACTTGCATTTGAAAGCTCTTTGCCATACTGAGACAGAAAAAAAAAATGGGTCGTAGAATCTCCCTGGGACCCTCTAAGGCGGTGCGAGAAAAAGATATTCAAAATTTCACATTTCTGATGATAACACTGACCCCAAACCATATAGACAGGCGAAACTTGTGGAATCTTAATCTACGCTTCAATACCTTTCAAATAATGCATAACGCGTCAAAATCGGTGAAGGGGTTCAAAAGTTATGACTTTTTCTAGCCGAATCACATAATTTTTACAAAATGATTGAAAAGGGTCTGTCATTCTGTTTTTTTTATTATTATTATTATTTTGTTTTGTTTTAGCCCCAAACGGCTGGTACCAGGGGGTTTTGGGGGTAATTGCGGGTCCCAATAGGTTGGGGTAAAAATGTTTATTTTTATAGGAGTTACCGCTTTCTAACTACGGAGCCTACCATGGTCCAAATCGACCTTTTGTATGAAGACTATGCACTGTTTTTGAAAATATGCAGCCTTATGAAAGGGTAGAGCGACGCAAGAATTCTACTCACAAAAGAAGTGATATCCGTTTTGCGAGTGACTTTCTTTATGTCAGTATGGCGGAAGTGTTTCCTTTGTAATAAAATTAAGAGATTTAGGATTCTACCTTCCGCCATAGTGACAAAAAGACAGTCACTCGCAAAATGGCTATCACTTCTTTTGTGAGTAGAATTCTTGCGTCACTCTTAACTTTACCCCGAAGGGATTTTGTACTGATTACTCTCTTTGCTTCGCTGGGGGCGCCTTCAACTTCAGTAGTTTTCTCTCAATCTCTCAACTTCAATCTCTCTGCGGGACTGCACCGCCATAGTGTCCATCTGCACCCTTCCACGGGAGAACTGCGCCCCCAAAAGGGAGGTTTGCCCCATTTATTGTCATACACCTTCACACAAAATTTCGTTCCTCTAGCTTTAGTGATTTGGAAAATGGGTTTTTGGGCGGCCATTTTGGATCTAAGTTGACAACTTTTTGAATGTTTTCTTATATTGTCGTGACCTACTTGTGATGGTACACCTTTATATAAAATTTCAGTTCACTAACTCAAACGGTGTGGAAAATAGGTTTTGGGGCGGCCATTTTCCCAAATGTTATAACATTTTCCTAAACTACTCGTCATAATGCACATTTATGCCAAATTTCGTATCTCTAGCTCAAGCAGTGTGGAAAATGGATTTTTAAGTCCGCTTTTTTGGATCCAAGATGGCGTCTTTGGAAACTATTGGTAATATTTTATTTTCGTAACCTACTAGTGATGTTGTACGTTCATACCAGCAAATCTAAGGAATATTACATTTCAACTCGAGGTATTACAAGAATATTTCTTAAACCTACTCTAGGAACAGGGACATATTTGGAGGGGGGTCCGAACTCCCACCTAAATTCAGAGTTTTATGCCAAATTTGGAAAATTGTGGGCATAATTGTACATAACTAATATATTTCATACCTAGTTGGCAGTGTTTCTTTCAGAGGGTTGACCGGGGGGGTATTATCCCCAGAATGAGTCCAACACCCTCCAAATTAAAAACAAATTTTGTAAGAAGCGCACATTTATCGTTCCACCAAAAATACGCCATCTCTTCTCTTTTACCGCCTCCAAAAATTTAAAATACCCCCGGAACATTTTGCCCAGCGGTTTAGGCTGTGTATTCTGTACAAAAATAGGTTTGGCGGCCATTTTGGATCCAAGATGGTGACTTTTTCAAAATATTGGATTTTTTTCCTTTACCTACTCTTGATCATACACCTTCTTACCAAATTTGAAATTTCTAGCTCCAGTAGTTTGGCCTGTGAATTGATGATCAGTGAGTGAGTGAGTCAGTTAGTGACCATGGGAACTTTAATCTTCACACCTTGGAGAAAAGGAGAATTATTAATGATATTGTATTTCTTTCTCAAATATTTAATCATGAAGTTGATTGTACAGACTCAACCAGAGCTATAAGTATTAAAGTACCCTCACTTAGAACTCGTATGCGAAACAATTATTTTTTCTTCCATCACAAGCCCAGGAGAAATTCTATGTTAAACTGTCCTACATAGCGAACTTGTGCCACTTATAGTAAGAACTTGGAAGCAGATAACGAGATAGGTAACAAAATATGACAAAAACAGGTAAGCGCTCTGGACTGGTTAAACCGCAGCAGTACAACGATTAAGGACCGATATCGGGCCTGTAGTGGGCGAATAACGCGGATGCCTTATTGCTGCTAGTGCTAGGGTAGGTATCCACGTTAGATACAGTACACATTTTAGATACAGTAGCAATATACAGTGTTAACGCTGTAAAATTCGCCGTTTTTTTTTTCTTAGAGTGTACATACTGTAATTGCCGGTCGTGTGGGCTAAAGCAGTACTTTTCCTCAGCCGTCCATTCGCGGGCCCGACAAGCCTCTTGTTTTGAAAAGAATATGGCTTTGTCGAACGATTTTTATATACAGGAGGTAATAAAACGTAAAAAAAATATTTACAAAACCGGTGGTTTTTGGAGCAAAAATTATAAAAACCGGCGAAGAGAAAAGAGTAGACATCTTTTGACCCGTTCTTGAACAGATGGTAATTACTGCATGGTAATGGACTTTGGTATTTTGAAAGCTTGCAAACAGAGTACAAATTAAAACATTTATGAAACAAATGCTGATCACACGACATTTGAAAGAAGAAGAATTGGACAAAGAAATACAGTAGGTATCCAATATTATAAGTCTCAATCAGTTTTGAATCGAATTTCATTATAGAGTGGGAAAAGTGACTATTTGTTCTGTTCTCTGCAGCTACATTGGTTAATCTAAAGGCTCAATTTCCAGACGACTCGGGTTTTAACTCTAAATTGTGTTTAAAATGTACAAGAAAATATTTAAATAGGGCTTGGAGATGAAAAAGCATACAAAGAGTTATTAAAAGTTGACTCTTTTCAGAAAAGTTTTTTTTTTTTTTTTTTTTTTTACAATGTTTAGTAGCTGTACGGTACTTTTTGTTTACACTGTCTATAGAAGGCAACTATTTTTGTTAATAATAATATTGGAATATCATTAATATTATTATCATCTGCGCAGAAACTTATCTGTTCAATCTTTAAAATAGTTATACTATTTTGCTGTATTCAGACCAATATCTAGTACGAATCACCGATTAGGGATGTGAACAGTACTGAAGTTATTGACCTTCTATTTCGAAAGTCCCAAGAATTTGATTCACACTTCCAAGACAATGATGACGTATGGTGAAGGTCAAAGTACTCTTCCTTGATAGAAAGAAGTTATGTGACAAAATATACACTACCAGGAAAAGGGTTCAGAAACAAATAAGCATACGTAAAAGTGGAGAGTAAATGTGGTTATATAAAATTAGACATTAAATAAATATGGGTCTCCAAAAATTTTCAGGATGAAACTACTGGTTCTCATAATGGTACACTGTACTCTTGTTATTCGGGCAATTTCTTGCGCGAACGGTGAAGTAGTAGCGAGAATGTCGGACGACTTGTAGGGTCTTTCTAAAGTTAGTGAACGGGATAATCTGTCTTCTTTTGGTCCTGATTCTCTCTGCAGCTATAAGGATTTTATGTGCTTGAAATGTCAGGAACAGATTCGGGAATAAATCCGTCCCGGTTTTGACTTTCGGGAAGCTTGCTATCGATTTTCGTGAATTCCCAGAAGATCTATAATTATGGGAACGTGGAGAATTCCCGAAATGTCGTGAAGTGTACTAGCAAATTTCCGACAAATACCGTCCAGAAAATGTCACGATTTTCGTGTAATTTACTCTTTCTGGCACCGTCCTTTCCCAAAAGGAAAAATTTTCTTCCGGCATACTCTTAGATTTGTTATTGTTATATTATGTACAGTGATACAGTAATTATAAGTTTAATTCTTTAGTAATTTTACAATGTTCGCATTTTAAAAAAATTAAGTAAGCGACAAAAAATGTGAGAATAGTTTGCCAGATAATTGAGGAGCCAGATTAGCGAGAGTATACTGTACTTTTAATCTCTTAATTACTTTTATACATCAGAAACTATTTTTAAGAAATTCACAACGAACCTTTATATCACGTGAAGGGTTTATTATGGTTTCACCCTGCCATTAAAATGACGGAATTGTGCATATGCGTAATATCTTGCTCATTCTAACTGGAATTTGGATATCTCGATAGATTTTATTAAAAGATACTACAGAAGAGAAGGAAGGAATGGGTTTAGAAATTGAAATACTAATCTTAATACTACTTTCAGGTAATATACCCTCTTTCGGATATGAATTTCTTTATCACTGCAAATTTCTATATGCTCTTTCTTCTGTATAAAACTTCCATTTCTCTTCAGAATTATTAAGACTCTTTAAATAGATTTAAAGAATCGTGTAAGCTAAAACTTAGCTCAAATTTTAAAACTTACTTCCACTTCATGCCTAAAACACGAAATTCGTCTTCCAACTTCTTTGAGACCTTTCCGTAGAAACTTACATATTTAAAATGTTTTACACAAATTTTAAAAGGGGATAGGAGACGCTTAATAAAGCGTTCGCACTATTATTTTATTTTATTTTATTATCAAACAGCACTAGAATATTTTCTTCCAGTAATTTTCACTAGCTTCTTTATTTGTGATGTGATTACAGCGAATCTTGCCGATAGAAGTCTAGAAGTTATCAGAATATTAACGTTAAAAATCAAAAGATAAACTGAAAGTCACACTAATTTTCAATTATCTTTCTTATATTTGAGCCGTATAGAAGAAAAATCATAGATAGAGTAGATACATTCAATATATTTGAATTATTGGTACAGTATATCAATTTCTATTCTGGTCCAATGAAAAGTTCGTATTAGCACTATAGCATCTTCCCTCAAATCAAACTTTTGTGCTTTTCAATCGATTTGAATAAAACTTACAAATAGCCCTAGTGGTCAGCGGCACGTATGAATCAAGCTGCTTATCACAGGATGTTCCTAAATTTGTCTGAACTAGAAATCCGATTTGCATCTAAAATTAGCATAATTTCAGGCGTGATATATTTTGTATAGAACGTTTAAAGATGATTACTATTATCGAAACAAAGAAAAAGTTAATTTTAACAGTAGTTCCGAAGCTAGAGATACACAAAAAATTAGATATGACGCAGCTAAAGACATGACGTATGATTCCAACCAATGACGTAAGACGTGTCGACTTATACAGTCAAAGTTGTACTCAACTACCGTGTTTATATATTTCTTCAAAGCAGGCCCGTAGCCAGGATTTTGTTAAGGGAGGTGCACAGATAAACTCTTTCTCTCTCTGTATCATATACATATGACCTTTCTTAACCGAGTAGTTAACACGCTTATGCACTTGGTACGCACGGTTTCAAGTTTGATTCTCGTTAGAGAATCATGATTTTTGGTTCTGAGGCAATTTAAGAGCTACTTACAAAATGAATCAACGAATTCCAATCCAGAATGTTAGAAAATAACGGCTGAGTAACTACTGTTATTTTAATAATAATAATAATCTATATTTGTTTTTACGTTAAGTAAGAATTCGTTTTTATTCATACAAAAATATTTTCCGAAGGAACTGTTCTTACAGAATCACCTGAATAGACAATTCTAATAGCCTTCTGCTGCTTGTTCCGACGGGTTTTAAAACGTGTTGTGATAAACTAAGAAAAATACTGAATAATATTTAATATTTGTACATACCTACCAATATTTTTACATTATAAATTCTTGTTTCTATTTTTGTATCAGTGAAAGTTCATTTATGATTATTTACTTTGCAAAAGAACAGAATGGTCAAAGATGTTCGCAAGATGATTAAAATTTTTATTGTCTTTGAAGCCTAAGATTGTAATTGAATGCCTGTCCTCAAGCACCTGAACCAGAAAACTACTCAACAAATATGAAATATGCCTTGAGATATGAAAATAGAATGAAAGTTGTGTGATAAAATTCCGTGGCCAGACAGTAAAGCTACCTGTAAACGTAAACGAATAATGCAAACGTTAACTTAATCTCCTTGACATTCAGGTCATGAAGGGTTGTGAACTACTCTAAAGTTTACCTTTTATTTTTATTTTCCTAATGTTAAGGAGCAATATAAGATTTGTTCGAAATGTTTCTAGGGTACGTAGACCCGCATCCAGGATATCTGAAACGGTCATCCCTTCTCGTAGACTTTTGTGAACTCATTGAATAATCCCCTACATACGGGAGCACAGATGCAATCCCATCCTTAGCAACTAACTGATAGAAGTCAGCAATCGTAATCACAGTAATATGATAACCTTTATTTGTAATAATATCCTCTTAAACTTTGATTTTGTGGCCACTTTTACAGCGTAATTTTCAGCCGACGTTTGTCTCTGGCGAGCAGACTGAGAACATATTCTACGTTGATTTCAATCCCACTGTTCACTGACAGGTGTGTCAGACCATTTAATCTGTCCTCTGTCATAGACGAGCAAAGATACGATTTAATTATCCTCAAACTAGAGAAGCAACGTTCTGGTGTACACGTTGTTATAGTTATAGTCACAAGAATCTGAAACAGCTTGTAGATATTCGGGTACAGTTCTTCTGAGCAATGAATCAAGCCATCAACAGCTGTACGAGGACATTCATTTACAGGCACATTTTTCTCTTATTTTGCCACAATTCGAATTTTGCTTTGACCATAGTTACTTCTGCCACATCATCGTTATAGGGAGTAGCTTTTCGCCACATAGAGAGTAGCAAATCGAATGGAGGGAGCAACGTCGAAACAGCTTTCTTATAAGATTGCTTTACTCGCAAATGGTTAGTGGGCAAAGCCCCTTCTTCCGACATCCCGGCACATAATAAAGCTGTGAAGAAGGAGCCTACTGAATACCAGCCATTACTATGACTTCCATTTCGGGATAAAAACAAAAAATAGGACAAATTCACACTGCCTACAGCTCACTGTAAAGAAAAGATTTAATTATTTTTAAGTTGATAAATAAAGAGGGTAGAGAGTGAAAGTTATGTGCCCGGTAAATAAAAATAGTCCGAGTCGTAAAGGGGGGGAAGGGCACGTGCACTGCTTCAAAGGAACTATTTTTGTTGTTTCGGTCTTCAATTCATGATCACTTTTAACACACCCTGTATACATTTCATACGCCTATCCACATGAAACGCAGAGCGCCCCAAGAAAGATTTCTGTAAACGTGCCTGAAAAGATAATATCTATTTTCTTTGAAGCTCCAAGCAATCTTGGTGGTTACTTTAAAGCCAAAATTAGGATGCTTAAGGGAAAGTTCTCGTACACTTTTAAGTTTCCAGTAATATATTTATTTATTTATTTTAAATATCTGTATTGTTATTTGCTTCGTATATGCCTATATTCCCAGCTGCTTTCAAAGATCCTGCCAGTGTAAATAATGAAAGTCTGTGTACTATAGAATCGACCGTTCTTCCTGTCCATTTTTTATTACGAAAACAAAAAACCACCTAGTCACATGTCACATGACAGTTTTTGTGTGCTGTAATATCTAGTATAGTGATGTGTGTAGGTTTCCCTTTCAGTGACATCTGGAGACAGAAACAGCTGTGTCGCCTCAGAGGTCTTGGGTCAATTCGTGAGAAAATTCTGCTATGTTCAAACAGCTAGGAAATTTTCTTCTAAACAACCTAGACAAGGAAGTTTCTTTTAACTGTTTACTGATCATCGCTTTAAAAAAAATAATTATGTGCACTGAGAACAAAGCCCGGAAATATGCCCTACATTCATTTCAAATGAGTTGCTTTTTTTTTTCATACAAAATTAGGCTTTAATGACAATTCGTTTTTCAATCATTTGCTTCTTTCTTTCTTTTTTAAAAAAAAAAAGAAAAGAAAAGAAATCTGTTTCCTATAACAAAATTGACTTTAAAACAAGTATATTTTATTTTAATAATTCGAGATAATATTTTTAGAATATCATTTTTAAAAAGAATATTTATAACTTAAGCAAAATACCTGTTAAATACCCAAATGTCCTGCGGGGACATTGCCAGCTACGGAAATACTGTACTGACTTGGTTCAAATCATCCTTAGAATGGTTGTCTCACGAAATGAACACAGAGTGTACCTATAACTGTAGGGGTGGGCGGAACCGGATCCTCAAGGAACCGAGAACCGTATCCTAAAGGAACCGGGTACCCGCATCCGGGTACCTGGTTCAAAAATCCGGGTCCTCAGTTCTAAGACCTGGATCCGTATTCTCGGTTCCAAAATCTGGAAACGGATACCAAGTTCTAAGATCCAGATCCGAATTTAAATTTTGCTTAGAAGAAACGAATCTTCGATTCTGAGATGGGGTCTGGAAACTGGATTTAGGTTCTGAACTTCTGATCAACCATTCATTATATCATTAAAGTTCAGGAAGAAAGTATTTGTCGTTTGGAAGATATTTGACAAGAAAGTTAGTCTCGATTTGTATGGAGGTGCCATCTGAATGTTTTCGTAGAGAATGAATTCGATCCCTACTCATGCAATGTGGGCTCTGTAGAAGATAAACATAGTGTGCGTTGGTTTTCTCGGGGTTCTCCCGTTTCCGCCAATTTTTTCACTCCACCAGTTCATCTCATCGCTATCCATCCGATCTGAGCCAAAGCTGCATAAAGGCATTAAAAATTCAAATTCATACAGAATGAATCAAATTAAAATCAGCGAAGATTTCTGTTCTAACTATTAATAATAATAATAAATATTTTTATATACAGCCAAATTATCATACTACATTAGGAGAAACTAATTATCCTGACGTTTCAAATTTATTTATGGCCCTTAGGCATCTCAAATTGAAACCAGGGTAGGGCAGTGGAAAGGAAGGTAGTTGGTCAGGGCCTAGTTAGTATGTACCATCCCACATTTACTTCGTATGCCTGAGAAAAAACTGCGAACACTTTCTTCAGGATGGTCGGCCGCTGGTATCGAACCCAGGACATCCCGAATAAAATGTCAACGCTTTACCGGCCGTTCAGTTTGACATTGTATTTGCAAACAGAGTTTATCATGAAATCCCAAACATAATAATCGATTTTCTTCTGAACTTGTTTCACTCCGTCTGTATGTTCCCCACTACTAAATCAAAGAAAAATCGTTTGAATTAGAAACATTTGAGCCTCAACAGACAGCACTTTGACAACTGATTCCTTACTCAGAAATTCAAAAACCAATACAGCGATTACATGCTCCGCCATTCAGGATCAGACAACAGGAAGCGTATATCAACATGCACGGCAGTGCATGAGCCAAGTTCTTCACGTAAGAAAACGTCAGCACTGCCAGAAGCATGTTATACAGGAACAAGAGTTTATGGCAAAATCGACGATTTGGGGGCCCCGTAAGAAAAAAGATGTTAAAGATAGGAATATGAGCTTTTGCCGTTAAGGAGATATGGTAAATATGTGCAGATGTGCAAAATTTCATATTCGTATCTCAAACTATGTTCTAGTTGTGGACCCCTGAAATTGTACATTTTAGGCTGACTCACTCACTCACTCACTCACTCATCATATTGTTTAGGGTATTTGGAGTAAGCTAGAAACATAAAATTTGGTATGAAGGTAGAGGATGATAAGTAGATAAAGGAAAAATGCCGACATTTTGAAAAGGTCGCCATCTTGGATTCAAAATGGCCGCCAAACCTAAAATTTCAAAGAATACAGAGCCTAAACGACTAAAGATAGAACAGTGAAATTTGGTATGAAACTACATCATTGATAGCAAATTAAGAAAACTTTTTAAAAATGTGAAAAAGGCGCCATTTTGGATTCAAAATGGCCGCCAACCCTAAAATTTTAAAGAATACACAGCCTAAACGGCTGCGGCTAGAAAAATGAAATTTAGTTTGACAGTACAACATTATTAGTAGATTATGAAAATATTACAAG
>JAGDQP010071955.1:0-10572 GCA_022664845.1 Lepisma saccharinum | reverse complement strand
GGTAAATATCTTGCTGTATTAACAAGGAAGCTACGTTTGCTAACCCTTGCCTCACCCGATAATTGAGCGGTCCCACAAGAGGGAGCTATCCCACAAAGTAAATAAAGTCGTGATTAACGATTACTTGCATTCGTGCGACATTTGTCTGCAATCTGATAGTCATTTATGGTCGTTGGATGAAATCTGGAGCGTTCGGGGTTCATCCGACGGCAGACAGTGGTAATCAGATTGCAGGCAAATGTTAAATGAATGCAAGTAATTCGTAATCATGACTTTATTGACCTTGTGGGATTTCTATGCTTGCCCTATTCCTTGACAATGAAATTATTAGGTTAATAGACCTGTCTACGCGGCATGGCATTCTCTCAATCAAAATAACTGCTTAAATAGTTGTACAGGGTACTACTTTGAGTGCGATTTGCTAAGCCGACCCCACTTCCACAGTATGTCACGCTATGACGTCATTTCTGATAATGCCGCCGTGACTTCGAGCACCTGTATCTTTTAATTTCTTCAAATTAACTTTTTTCTCGTTACCGAAATGTCTACCTCTTTTCTAAAAGTTGATTTCAACCTATTTCTCAACCATTATTCAACGTCGAATAAATCATTGAACAGGCGGTCATTTCGTTAACACATACAACATTAAAATTACCTTTCGGTACTAACATTTAATTCACGTATTTTCAACATTATGTGTACTACTGGGGACAGTTTCCACACCTACTCACTCTAATAGTAGTTTCGAGAGGGCTATTACGTGGTAAAGACGAATCAGTGCTACCAGTGTCTGTTTCCGTAAAACCCCGTGTTCCATATTTGGCGAATTTCCCCTACACGTTGGTAATAAAAGAGGCAGCGTAAGTTGTGCTCCAATTTCGCCCCTACGAAACTGAGATGTTACTAATTTCACCGGACCGGTCGATAGGAGGTGGTAGATGTGGCACTGAGTTCGAACCTTCCGGGAGGACAGAAAATACCAAATTATAATAAAGAAAAGTTATTTGAGAATTGAAGGAGTTGCAATAAAATGCTAAATCGATTCCTAATCAATTGTCGGCATGTTTCAGTTTAATAAGCAAGGCCTATAGCAATTTTTAAGAATACAAGAAGGTACTTTATTTGGTGTTCATTCATGAGGAAATGTGGATCTTACTGTCAAAATTATTGAAAAATCGCGTTTTCCTTAATTTTGTAGTACTACAGATTTTTCACATGTGGAATAGGTTCCTGCATGAGCCGCAAAATACAAAAAAAAAAAAGATTGAGGCACTGCAAGATGATGTGAGTGTGAAACAGACGTAATCAATTGTGTTGTATTCAAATAGCGTCATAATGTTTATACTATATTTATTATTGTAATATGTATACTTATTAATTATTCGCTTGTTATGTTTAAGTATTAATTAAAAATAACGTAGATTAATATTCTTTTATTCATTGTGAAGTTGAAAAAAATATTACAATAAAAATTTTATTACCATATTCCGCTTATTTTTTTTAGTGTAATTTGAATTGTACGAAGAATTAATATTTAATGTTCATACTACAGAAGTAAAAATCATTACATATTTCACTTGTGCTCTTCTGAATCTGTTCCTTTACGCTAAATCCTCGCCTCAATACACAATGTTCGTATACGTTGTAATGCGATTAGGGTCAGAGTAAAAACTACAGGAATTGGAATACATTAAGAAAAAGATTACAAAAAATTTACAAATATTTAGCAGTTAGCGAAGATATTATCCTTCAGTGAGCACTACAACCAACCCTTCCTCCATAAAAGCTTCGTCCCTTCATCATGAAGAATGTCAGGACGTCCCTCCATCCATCGTAGAATGTAAAACAATCGCCTGTGTCTAAAACACGTTTAAAACGTTTTGTTTTAAACATTCTAACCCTGATGTAAGCCCATCTGTAGTTTGATGATGAAACATGCCATATGAGTCAATCGATTAAACTTGTGCCCCGGAAAGATAATTTCCATGGTGTCCCCCTTTTCACCCCTTAGGTTCCGAGTAATGACGTCATCAATATGGTCGCCAGTCCAAAAAAACTTAAGGTGAAAAATCTCCGGAACAACTCAACCGATTTTTATTTTCTTTCTACCAAATCAAAAGTACAAATGTAGGCTAAAAATAATAATCAATTACGCTTTTTTTTAGTACCGCGGATGATGTAGATTTAATAGGGGACGATATAGATGCACTACAAAGCAACACCGATGCCTTAGTAGAAGCATGCGATGAGATAGGTCTACAGGTAAACATAGATAAAACAAAATACATGATAACAAGCCGAAACACAGGTAATGAAGGAAATAAAAACATAAGAACCAGGGATAAGGAAGTAAACAAATTTAAATACTTGGGAGAATACGTAACAAGTAAAAATGAGGTTACAGATGAAATAAAAAGTCGCTTAGTATCGGGGAACGCATGTTTCTATTCAGTCCAAAAACTTCTAACATCGCGATTAATATCAAGGAAATTGAAATTAAAAATATACAGAACGGTTATTCTGCCGGTAATACTTTACGATTGGGAAAGTTGGAGTACGACCCTAACTGATGAACATAAATTATGTGTATTTGAAAATAAGGTTTTGGGAAAGACATACGGGCCGAAACGCGACGAGATGGCTGGAAAGTGGAGGAGACTGAATAATGAAGAAATCCACAAACTGTACGATTCACCAGATGTTGTAAAAATAATGAAATCGCGACGACTAAGGTGGGCAGGCCATGTAGCTCGGATGGGGGAAAAACGAAGATTATACTCTATCCTGGTTGGAAGGCCAGATGGAAAGAGGACATTGGGAAGACCGAGGCGTCGTTGGGAGGACAATATTAGAAGAGATCTTCGAGAAGTAGGTGTTCGTGATGAAAACTGGCTTGATTTTGCCGAGGATAGAATCCAATGGCGAACGTTTGATACTGCGGCGATGAACTTGCGAGTTCCATAAGCCATAGAGTTAGTTAGATTAATATTTAAGGAGTTATAAACGACTTTTTAAAAAATTAAGTTGCAATGCTGCAGTATGATTTTTTACGAATTACCCAGAAAGTATTGAATTTCATTTTTTTTTAAATGTCAAGAGAGATATTTCTTAGTCTGTTATGTGTACTTGCAAATAAATCAAACAGGATTAAGATAGATTAGTTAGTTCTAGAGATATTTAAATATTCATTTTCGCTATTTTTCCTAAGCTTTTTTTTTTCTCTCTCTCAAGAAAAACTCTTCTTTCTGTGTCTCTCTATCTCCATGTATTAGATTATGGAATGTGACACTGAATGAGATTAGATATATGAGTTTATTCATTATCAGTGTTCCGCCAAAAGCGGCAGATCCTTCAACGAAAACTAAGCCCTCTCCATTCACCCCGATCTTGCACTTTTCTTTTCATCTCAACATACGATTTATCGTGCAACTACCAATAAGTTGGATTCGTAATCTTGCTCCACTCCTTAAATTATACCTTGAATTCCATTCCGTAGCATAGAATGTCTGCACATCCAATGTTCTAACCAGTTTCTTTTCCTCTTCTTCATTATCTCCAGTATTGTTCTTCTTTCATCTATTTTCTTCACCACTTGTTCACTTCGCATCAGCTTTATCCAGTAGATTTATTCCATTATTTTCCTTGTCCATATTTCAAAGGGTTACATTTTTTCTTCACTCGCTCGTAGGGTCCACATTTCTGTTCGATGTAACACAATTATATAGAATATTTAATTAATCCCTTCTTCAACTCTTTGTTCATCGATTCGTGCTGAAGATTCTTCTTCGCAGTGAACGCTTTTTTTAGGCTTTATCACGTTTGCACACTTCATGTCCTCATTTATGATACTTCTCAAATACTTGATGCTTGATACCTATTTTACTCTCCAATCTTGATATTTGCTATGATTCGATTTCTTCCAATTACCATCCCTTTTGTTTTATTTGCGTTTATTTTTTATTCCATGCTCTTCACTCTTCACAGCTTTTCTGCCACTGTTTTACCATCTTAAGTGATGTCTCATTTTGTACGTTTACGCTTATTCTCTGATTCAGATAAAAGTTCGTTACAAGTCTGTCTTTCTATCTATCCATCTATTCTTCCAAACTTGCAATCCAATTTTCCAGTTAAATCAATCGAATGCCTTTTCCAAATCAGCCAAGGCTATGAATACTTCTTTACCTTTCTCTATGTATCTCTCTTATAGTTGTTAACAAACCAATAATGTCTCTTCTTGTATTCTCTCTTCGAAATCCAAACTGTTCCTATTCCATTTTTGCATTCACCCTATCGTATAAACTTATGTTTTATTCTTTTACTCGTAGAAGAGTCTTCGCTGAGTGCGCTATTTTTTAGGATGATGCTTCGGTAATCTTCGTTTCTTCCATTTTCTGTTTTACCTTGGAATCATGACACTGTTTCTAAAAAGTCGATTGGACGTTCTCCTGAGTCATATATTCCAGTGCAGAGTCGTAGCATTTCAATTTTTCCTTTCTCTCCTACGTTTTCCTTTTTATCAAAAATAGATTCCTCTTCCTTTGTGTTATCATTATTCATCTCATTATAAGCCTTCTCAAATTCTTCTCTGAGTAGTTTAACTCTAGAATTTACCCAGAAGGACTCAAAACCCAACAAGGACATTTTCCCGGACTCCGCGACCTAATAGTCTGAGGTGGTCGTGAATATGATACCTGAATTTATCGAGAGGTATTATGGTGTCTCCTTATGATCCCAGCTTCTAATTCCGAGGGGAACATGGATGCTCCATCTAAAATAGCCTTGGAGCCTATTTAATGCACTAAATAGAAGCATGTAAATAACCACAAGGACCGTGAAGTCGCTAGAAACCCTATAGTAACTGGGCATCTCGACTGAGGGTTTTTAATAAATAACCTTAGTCCAAGAAAGCGAATATCTGGATGGTACCATCTTTCTCCAGAGCTCACCATGGGCCGCCCTCTCCCAAGTAATCGAGATAGGTGTTGAAACTTGCTCAGGTTTTTCTTAATACTTAAACAATATAAGAGAGCTTAGTCCCGCAACTGTACCACTCTACTATATCGATTGATACAGAATGTCGATCAGTTTTACAAAGCAAATAGCGGAATGGTACCTTTTAAGACAGCCTAGACCGCTACCTGTATAATTTACCGTGCATCCGTAGTTCAGCTGGTAGAATATTGTTTTTCTCATATGAAAGATCGTTGGTTCGAACTCGTGTGTCAATTTTCTTCATACCAAGCACATGCCGAGATGGCACCTTAAAGATAGATCGTAGCCACTATCATCACAGTCATGGGCGTATTTAGGAGAGACCCTGGGGGGACAATTACTTAAAAAGCTATCATTTAAAATGAAACATTTAAAGTTATTCTGAAATAACTTGGGAGGCAATGCCCCCATGCCCCCCATAAATCCACCCATGCCTTCACTACTCCTTCCTCTCGTTATTAAATATGTCGTGTGAAATAACATCCGTTTGAGATCTATACTAGATTATTCAATCTATTCCCCAGGAAGGATGTTCGTTGTGAGACGTCATCCTTCAGACTTAAGACTAACATAGGGCATTTATCAACATAGGCCAGAAATAACTTCAGTTCAAAAATGGAACTTTAATATTTTGACTAAAGTTAGCGATGCAAATGTTGGAAAGTGAAGTTGACGAGACAAGTTAATTTTCTACTGAAACCATTGCATTTTCTACTGAACCACGCAATAATTTTCCCAGCAACTTAAGAATAACCATCATGTAATTGCAGGTCAGGTGACGTTCGGGCACGTCTTGTTTTCACACTTTTTTCTATATATGGACGTGAGACAACTTACATGTTAGTCTTAAATATAATTAAAAAAATAATATATAACATCTGTGAAAAGTAACTTCTTCCGTCTTCTTTTCACTCCTATTTACGCAACCAAATACCGCACAACCAACCATTTCTTATACGATGTAAATGTTTTTCTTGTGCTTCTCAACATGGTGCTCCTCGCAAACCGGAAGTTTAACGTTTGTGACGTCATGTCGGCCCCTTGGGGTTATCATACGTCCGTACTTTGTACGGACAGTCCATGTTTCGAAGGCTCTGTTCGAGTCCGTACCGTACTTTGCAAAAATTAACTAAATGTCCATACTTTCCACTAGGTCAGTTGTTGACTTTTAATTATTTTAAACCCACATATTTCCACAAATTCATATCACATCTTTTATAAAGACGTTTCACACACATGCAAATTGTTCCTATAGCATTAAATTGTAGTATTACCTAGTGCTTGCTATTGCCTAGCAATGTTCCTACAGCCTTTCTTATAGCCTAACAATAGACCTATTTTTGAAACAGAAATGTATTGAAACTTAAGGACCAGAGATCGTCCGGCCTTGGCAATAGAGAAGATACAAATGTAAATAATCACCTATGATTAGAAGGTACAAAAAAGTTCTTAACGTTTTTGATAGTCACATAACAGGCTGTCACTTGGTAGTCCTTGTTGGCTTCCGACAGTGTGTGGAGTGCCCACTTGCTCAATTTGTACGCCTTCCCCATACAGTGTAGGTTTAGGTCTGACTGTTTCATCAGAAACCTGGAATCACTTGCCGAGCTCACCACACGTTTGGCTGGCTGTTTAGTCTATGGCCGCCTTCAGGGCCTACAGAACCCCACCATGGAGTTCATCACAAGGACAAATCTCCCGGCCTGAATTTTTAGAATCAATGCCTTGTTCATTCACAGCATTATTCCAAAACGCTTGTCGTATTCGGCGATTTGAATCAGCTGGGGACAAGCCCAATCCAATAATAAAACAAACAACCCTGAACGAGCTGCTTAGACACCTCCATTTTTCTTCGCCGCTACTCGAGCTATGCCTGCTATAAGTGCGCAAAGCGTCTGTCTTGATACGGTCAATGTTTCCACTCCCACCCCGATCCTTTTTCCAGTACCTGAACCATTTATTTCCGTATCAGTGATCACGGCAAAGGTAGCAAGAACTTTTTGGTTACCTTGTATTACGTGTGCATTTCATGTTGGTGTCCCAAGTAATTGTTCGGAATTTCATTCTATGTAAATAAATGCGCTTTAAACTAATTTGTCCGTATTTTGTCTGCAAATATTATGGAAACTCTACTATGGGGTGTCGGCCGGATGACCGAGCGGTCTGCGGTGGTAGGCCATCGGCTCGAATTCGAGTCCCGGCAGGGGCATTGGTGTGGATTTTAACAGCTAAAGGCGAATCGTGACGGGCCGAAGTCCAAAGTTACTAGACTGGCCCATATAAAAATAAAGTTTATCTACTATGGGGTGAAAAAGGTGACACAATGAAATTATCTTTCAGGGTCAAAAACGTAATCGATTGACTCGTATGTCATGTTTTCATCGTCCAACTGCACACGGAGCTCTTTTTTCTGACATGCTCCTCTACTAACTGGATATAAAGAACTCTTGTCAGTAATTACGTAATGAAGAGGATTGTTAAAAAGGAAAAGAAACAAGTACAACCTTGCAGTACAATAAAAATATTCAAATGAAGTTTTCAATATAACAAATCATGTGAATTCAAGTTTAACATGCAAGTCTGATTTATCTAAGTAAAGAAAGTATGTATTGCTATTAATTTTGGGAGCTCGAAAGTAAACCATACTTCTTTCCTTTTTTTTAAATCTCAAACTTTAAGGTACAAGTGTACATCGTTATACCTAATTTCTTTCCACTGATCAAATCAGAATCATCCTACGGTTCTTTTCAATTTCTAAGTAAGCAGAAAGCTGAACGCTCCTGCCCTCTAGCGTACAGTTAAAGAAATTAGTTGGTCATGCATGCTCTGCTCACAAATGCCATCTAAGCAAACACTTGAAGGTAAACAAGACACTACGAAGAGCTTGATTATTTTCTGGTATGTGCATAAGAATAGAAACTATTTCTTGAATTTCACGAAATATTATTTCAATAACTGATTTTTCCTTCTGTTTAATAATTTCACGATTTATCTTATCCTTTTAAGAGTGTACAGTACTCTGCAATATACAGAAGTTTCACTTACTTCGGCCGAAACACTCAAACGATATTCAGAAATATCCCCAGCTGGTGAGTGATAATGCTCGCTACTTTGTAATCAAGAGACCCGGGTTTGATACCCTGTGAGAACACTAGCCAAGTTTAAAATTTAGATTTATTCCCAACATTCGTTTTATTACTTATACTCTTGTTGCATAACAAAGGTTCTACACGTTAGCATTTCATACTTAAAATCGTACTTTATCTACTAGAATTTTTATATATTAATGATAAATAAACAAGACGTCCTTTAATAATATAAAAAAGTAACATGTATGTTAATTTTATACGTAAATAATTTTCTTTTATTTTGCTTGTAGTGTTAACAAAAATCAAATTTTATAAAAACTCTTTATATAGCCTTGACTAAAGTTGCTTTGTATCGCAAATTACATCTTTCTATTAAAGTTATCAATCCCCTCCTAACCTCGATACAGCACACTTAATAATTATACCTACGTATGTATCTCCTAACAACAGTAGAAACAATTGTTACTAACCCATTGGTTTAATTGATTCCTGTGTAAATGAAAATTTATGAACCCTAAATGATTTTGCCCCGGGTGTAGTATTTTGTAGGTCCGGTGATGCGTCTAGCGTACAACAAATGTAACTTACTAGACACATTAAGCCAATTCATAAATATCAGCGGAGCGGCCGTCGCTCAGTTGATAGAGCGTTGATTTAGCATTCATGAGGTCCTGGGAAATGATTCCAGCGGTCGCCCATCCCGAATGAGGTTTTTCCAGGGTTTTCCTCAGTCACACTAGGCAAATGCCGGTATGGTACCTACTAACTAGGTGCAGGCCGACTACCTTCCAACATTCACTCCCCCATTTTGTGGTGGCCATTTGTAATCACTGGTGGTACCATATAATATATTATGTTTTATTGGCGTTAAGAATAAATTACATACATGTTACATAATAATGCACGATCATATTGAAATTAGCCAAAATCTAGATTAATTATTTACCTGTTTACTATTTTTGGATTTTCCTGCCATGAGATGAACGTCTCTGATCGAGTTAAAAACGCGCGCTCGCCATCTATCCGTAAGAAACAATACTTACAGAGAAGTAGATTGTGAAAAGAACACGGCAATGCCTTGCAGTGAACAAGAGATTGGACGAGAAAACAATACATAGAAAAAATACAGGATGGTGGTGAACGGCTGCCACCAAGTGTCACTCCAGGGAGCCAAATCTAATGATTGGTGGTCGTGGTGTGACAATTACTGATACTTTTTAAACACAAATTATAACTAGTTAAGCTATTAACAGCAACAAAGTTCAGAAACGACTGAAAACAAGAGAACGTTATGTAGAAAACATTCTTAGAGATTTTACTGAGCCTGATAACTAGAAGAAAAAAGAAAAAAGCTAATCTGTAACAGAAGCATAGGCGATTTGTTAATCGTTGCTCACGACTACTTTTACGATTTAACGGGCTTATCCTTGAGTAAAATTATTTGTATAGTTCTCCGCTTTAGAATAGATGATCAAGATATGAAAACATTCCTGTAATCGAAATCAGAAATATAATAAGTGAAAATTAATTAATTTTTCTCTTTTAAATACATGAATGTATTCTCATCTATTCCAATATATGTTTCGTGATTCCCTAACCAAAATAAACGAACGATAAAGTAACAATAACAGTTATCAAATAAGCTACCAACCAACTCTAGTAGCATACAAACGTGTTTTGAACGTTGATTTTTTGTTTATTCTGCTAATTAACAGTTATCGGTTGAAAAAACAAAGTACGTTTAATTTTTAATAATATTTCAACAAAGGCTTGATATTGTTGAATAAGATATCATTTCAACGTGGATTCAACTACTATTTTCAACTGGTATAGATTTCGTTTCATCGAATTCTTTCTAATTTAATAGAATAAAAATTTGTAATTACAAGCTAATTAAATGACATTAACTATTATTTTGTGTCTTCTTTTGCATGTTGAAAACACGTTGAATTTCAATCTATTTTTCAACGAAAATTTGATTTCGTTCATACGTTAGCGTGACACGTTTTTAACTATTAAATTGAACTGTACCCTAGATTATCTTTCCAAGTTAATTGAATAAAAATTGTGCTTAAAAGCGAATAGAATAAAATTTACGGTGTTCATGTTACCTTCATAAATAAGGTAGGTGAGCCAAATAACGCCACCTTAAGAGAATATCTGATGATTCTAACCATAGTAGTTAGAAGTACAAAACAGCTTGTGCGAAAACGTGTTTATGTGTCCTACATACCAGCAGTGTGATATGAAGATTCGTGTACAATGAAGGCGGGAAAAAAATACGAAAAAGACATCGTTACATGGGTTTCCTAATAACGCCACCCTCTTCGTTGAATGGAAACTTTTCCACATACTTTGCATTAACCTGCACAATAGGAAATGTTTCGCTTGTTGACTAAAGCAACGAAGACAAGAAAAATGCTCAGGCACTTTGCTGACTACAAATAGACCTACAGATGCTTATCAGAATAATGGAAACACCTGTAGTTGG
>JAGDQP010071952.1:0-10572 GCA_022664845.1 Lepisma saccharinum | reverse complement strand
CTTCTCGATTTAAAACATTGTAGCCTTGCTTTGATAGGTTTATACTTCATACTTTCTTTGTTGATTAAATGGTTCTTTCTGAATCTTCTTCAGAAAGGAGAAAGTATGAAATTGATAATACATAGTCGGCAAAACAAATTACAATCATTATTCTATACATATAGATGATGAACATGAGATGTGTTTATGTTACTTTTATAAACTCAAATTTTCAGAATTAAGAAAAAAATGTTAATATTTTGTATACGATGTATTATTATTATTATTAAAGTTTGACTCATTCGCTCAGTTTTATTCTGAACTTCTGAGAATAAAAGTGACACACTATGTTCTTCATAACTCAATAAATTAACTAAATTAATCACTACAATGGTCCGGATCCGATCCCCACTGCCGCAAATGTTTACCGGGCTACGGAAACTACTAGATCTATTATGTGGGCTACGGAAACCATCTAATGATCTACCGTAACTTGTGTAAAAGCTATGCAACAGTCTTCAAATTATAATAAAAAGTGAGAAAGCATATCAGAAATAATCATCGAGGCCCAACTGAACTTCGTATACATATTTCCAGATATTTCGTGTTTTGTTTGATTGTTGTACCTCATAAACCTCAAGACGTTTCTTTAGCGAAAAAAAAAAAAGATTTATTTAACCGGAAACTGTATGTTTAACCAAGATATGTGTGTGTGTGTGTGTGGGGGGGTTATTTGTAACAATATTGTTCTAATTGTTAAGTGTAAATGACTTGTGTTATTTGCAAAGACCGCTGTTTGTAAATACACTTAACAAGATTATGAACGGAATGACTGTTTACTTTAGCATCATTCATTACTTATAATTTATTTATAATTAAGTGTATCACGTGTTTGCCTTTATTAAATATGAGTGTATTCATACACAGTCAATATATAGCCTTGTTCTGAAATGAAGAGATTTGGAAATTCTTCTCTCTTAACAATGATCACTGAAATGATTAATACATGTGAACGAATATGAGTAGGGAATGTGCGCTAGTATTCCTAAGTGCGTATGAATCTCATGTAAGAACAAAGCAGTATTGTTCTTTTTAAGTAGCTGGCGATAGAACTTTCATCTGGAAAAAAGCTTGCCTCCTAATTGGGAACTACGAGTTTCATATCCCGAAAACTACTATATAGACTTAGCATCATTGTTTTTTTTTCAGCCAATCAGGTGGGTACATTAAAACAAGATCTTAGTGACGAGACAATGCTACATATTTACATTTTAAAATATAAATTTTCTACACTATAAGTGAGTGAAACGTGCACACTTTTTGTATAACTTTTCAATTCTGAACACCATTTGTTTTTCTTTTTTGTATACTTTTCCATCTATACGCGTACTTATAATCCATTTTCTTAGCGTAAAAAAGAAAAAAAAACTGTCTTGAGAGGGAATTGAACCCTAGACATACTGTTGATAACTTTTTGTTGTAACCAACGAAGCTTCGAAATCGATAGTTCACTGTACATGTTGTAAATACGTAAAATGTAGAATAAAACGCGTTTCTGAAAGAACGTGAAAATCACATGCAAAAGAATCGTTGAAAACTCACTTTTGAAAAAAGAGTGATACATTCTCCTCATCACTTATATTAGAACGTAAAGAAAAACGTAAAGAATCGCAGAGAAGACGAGTGATAAAATCACAAGATAAGTAAAGTAGTCTTTATTGTGCATTGTGTCCATAATGCGCTTCAGTACACAGCGAGAAATAGCTTAACGTTTTGACTATGCGAAAGCGTGACTTTTTCGTCATTAGGATGTCCTGAGCTCAGATACAAACTCAACTATACTGGTGAAAATCTGATCCGTTTCAGATGAGGTTCGCACCTTGGTGTAGGCGAGAGGTTACAACGCTCGCTTAGCTAGAACATTCTCATAGTTTTACTAAGAAAGGCTTGGATTTCTGCAATGCATACGTTAGAGAATGAGTAATAATAACATGGACCCACATATGAACATACGATATTCATAGTTTTCAGATGCCGCAAAACATTTTACCAGAAGAAAATCATAGCGAATAAATAAGAAATCAATTTTCCATATTTATAGAAAGAACAACGTGGTACTAATACCATAGTGTAGCATTAAACTCTTTAGGATCTATTGTTATCTTAATATTCTGACTATTTCATCTTAATTATGTGAAGATCTGTTTTCATCTGACTAATTGTCAAATAATCTGTATTTCACGGTTGTTATTTTCATTCTATGTTCGAAATAATCTACAGAATGTACGAATGTGATAATTATTACTACTTGTTACTGCTGCCGTATGAACGTTAGTGAATAAGGGAAAATATAGGGTTTGTCTGGTCTCTCCGTCCGTCCCCCTTTACATCTCAGAAACTAAAAGTCCGACAGAGTTGAGCCATACACCGTAGGATTCGTCTGATCTCAAAAACGGTGGGGAAAATTATGACTTTGACTCTAAAACCAACAAGTTCTTTTCATTCACTTAGTTTTCTCGATTTTAACTATGTATTTACACATGGCGTGTTTGTCCCACCCCTAGATCTCAGTAACTACAAGTCACATAGAAGTGAACGATAGACCGCTGGATTCGTCACGGTCGAAACGGCGGGTGAGATTATCAGTTTGACTCTAAAACTGGCACAAGTCCTTTTGGATCGCTTAGTATTCTCCATTTGTGTCTCTCCTAAATCTCGGTAACTACAAGTCTGACATACATGAGTTATACACCGCTCGATCTGTAATGGTCTCAAACCATGGAATAACCTATTAGATAAACTCTAAAGCTGGCAGGTCCTTTCAAATCGATTAGTATTCTCCAGTTGTATGTTTCTTTGTTCCCCTCTCAATCTGAGCAACTACAAGTTACACATAGAAAAACGATACACCATTAGATTTCTAATGGTATGAAGCGGTGGGGGATACTATCAGTTTGACTCTAAAACTAGCAGGACCTTTCCAATAGCTTAGTATTCTCCATTTGTTCCCCTCCTAGATCTCAGCAACTACAAGTCTGACAGAGATAATCTATACACCGTTGTATTTGTCATGATCTGAAACGGTGAGCAAAACTATGAATGTGGCTCTCAACCTGACAGGTCCTTTTTAGTCGCTTAGTATTCTCCATTTGTGCCCCTACTAGATCTCAGTAGATACAAGTTCGACAGAGATAAGCAATACACCGTTGGATTAGTCATGGACACCAGTGGGAAAATCTATGACTTGGATTTAAAACCTGGCAGGCCCTTGCATTTACTTAGTAATCTACATTTGTCCGTGTGACTTTCACTCTTTCGTTTGGATACGTTATAAGATAATTTGAATTTATACGGGTGCGCTTTGGTTTTGTCTATAATAAAACAATTTCTTAACATGTTAGTAATAGGCTGGATAATGATTTAATATTTCCCTTCTTCCGACTTTTCTTTTAAAAATAGTTCTTGTGGATCTTTGTTCTTGATGGCAGTCTCTTCTTCTACGGCTGTTGCTGAGATGGTGTTTACGATTTTCTTCCAAGAGTTGTTAAAAGTTCAACAACTTCAGTGTAACTCTTATACAAGATGGAAGAACTTTAAAGCGATGATAAAATGTAGAAAGTATGCGCTCTTATCTGAAAGCTGTGACTAGTTCTTGACGTTAGGATCTAGGTTCATATTTCATCACTCTTTTGTTTTCGTTATTTGCAAACACCTCTTGGCTTGAGCATCTTTTGGCAACTTTTCTGCAAATTCGGGATATTTGTGGCTCTTTTAGCATTCGTTTCTCGAGTTTCTCTTCCAAGTAGTCCGCGTTTCATCGACAGTAAGGAAGTTTATTGCATTTGTTATTTCACTGTACTATTAAAATCTGTAAACAAACGAGATATAATAGTAATACTACTATTTTTATTTTCCATATGGGCTGAACCGTCAACTTAGGCCTAAGCAGATTATTGCTGAGGAATAACACGCATGGTTAACGATCGTCTTTTTCGGTAAAAGGATAAAAGAGTTAGCGACCCTTCTTTTAGGTAAAATACCCTATCAACCTTTGTCAAGTAAAGGTGGAAAAAAACGCATAGAAAACTTCAGTCAGGACGGTCGGTAACTGGGTTGACGCCTTTTTATAATCGATATCCAGTACCAATCCGATGTTAACCTCTGAAGATTATGTAATAGTACAATACAAAAACATCTACAGTATATTAATATTAACGTCATACCTTATTTATGAAAATATACACCACTAACAGTAAACTAATGTATAGGTTGGTTACATTTACGCAAATGCTGTGTATGTTTATGTTATCAACACCACATTTTTCCTTACGTAAGATTAAATTGAAAGTTCATTTTATGCAATGTTTACCATTACACCTATAGTAATTAATATGAAGATTTTGAAATATTTTCTTATCGAAGATTAGTAAAATGGGGCTAACATGTTTGCGAGCGATATGTAACTCAGATTTAAATCTATAGGATCGGCTTGAAAGTCTCATTCACTATAGAGTAAGGGTCTTCAAATGGCAAGCGCCTGTCCGGATCCGGATCCCGAAGCCTCCTTTCTCAGATTTCCACAGTTTACTATAAATTTGAATTTCTTTATGAGTTTGTGTCATCTTTAGTTCACACCGGGTTTGCTACGATGTCAAGAGGTTATGTTCGGAATGCATATAACATGACTGGAGATTATAGGTTTTTGTTAAGGAACACGAGCATTCTCACTCTATCGGGATCAAGTCGGCCTTCGTCACGCATTTTTGTTACTTCTGACTGTTCTCTTTTGAGGATTGGGCTCATTAGAGCCAGTCGGTATATGAGTGATAAACTATAGGCAAACCCAGGCAAATTGCTTTCTCTCTCTCACACACACACACACTCACACACACACACACACACACAAAATGATTAGTAACCAAGTACTATTATATGGCGTTATTCAAGGTCAATAGTGGCGGGCAGTTGTTTTGCTTTCAAACGCTGCAATTTTGAATTTGAAGTTAATTTTTAAGGACTTTAGGCAACTTTATCTTATGCCAATAAACCTCACCAAATTAGTATTGTGGCTGTATGGGTTCGTCTCTTATTCTTTACACACAAACACATTTGACCGATAGTACATATTGTACGTCTTATTTGATGAGGGTATGTGGGTATTTGTATAAGTATACAAGTGTGGCTGGATAGTCATCAGGGATAGTGAATTACTTATAGTAGCAGCAGCTTGAGAATGCTTTCACTTCTTTGCTAGGTAGATTTCGAAGAAAATATACCTATTGAGATCGGTACGATATGAAAGTGTATTTATATATATATATCTATATTAACACACTAGCGACCATAATTTTGAAGATATTTGAACCAAATTTTTATATGTTGTTTCTAGGCTTAATAGCTCGGTTAAGTTCGTTAATGAGCAAAATCGGTCGCCATCTTGGATCCAAAATGGCCGCCGAACCATTGTTGTATAGAATACACAGCCTAAACCGCTGGGGCTATTGAAATCAAATTTGGCATAAAGGTACAACATCACTTTTTGATTATGAAAATGTTACCTAATGAGTTCAAAGACGCCATATTGGATCCAAAATGGCGGACCTAAAAATCAATTTTCCACACCGTTTGAGATAGAGATACGAAATTTGGCATAAAGGTCCACTATGATGAGTAGCTTAGGGAAATATCACAACATTTGGGAAAAGTCGCCATCTTGGATCCAAAATGACGGTCCAAAATCCCATTTTGCACACCTTTTGAGCTGGATAAATGAAATTTTACTTGAAGTTGTACTATCACAAGTAGGTCGCGACAAAATAAGAAACTTTCAAAAAGTCGTCAACTTGGATCCAAAATGGCCGCCTCAAAAACCCAGTTTCCAAATCATTGAAGGTAGAGAAACGAAATTTTCTTTGAAGGTGTATGACCAAGAGTAGGTTACAATAAATGGGGCAAATCTTCCCTTTGGGGGCGCAGCCAACCGTGGGAGGGTGAAGATGTACTCCGTGGTGGTGTAGTGCTGCAGGGAGATTTTGGTTAAGATAAAGGAGGCGCATCCTCTCAAAAGCAC
This sequence comes from Lepisma saccharinum, assembly GCA_022664845.1. Taxonomy (NCBI): domain Eukaryota; kingdom Metazoa; phylum Arthropoda; class Insecta; order Zygentoma; family Lepismatidae; genus Lepisma; species Lepisma saccharinum. Next base: position 4,523 of record JAGDQP010071952.1, on the reverse strand, counting down.
TGAAGTTGTGGGGCGAGCCCCGGCTCCCAGCGAAACTTCGAAATCTACCTCAGCCTGTAGGCCTACCGAAAGGGATTTTTTTAATATTAAGGTCGGCAGCACATTTGCAGAAAAGAACGTCGATTTATAGGATCCTTAAGCCAAAGGAAAGGGAAATTGACAATGAGGCGAGGAGCTTCTTTTAGCTGCAGCGCAGACCATGGGAGACGTCAACGAACTAAAGGACAATGAACGTTCTCATCAATTGATTTTATTTTCAAACGATATATTCCTTCCAACATACGAAACCAGGAAACTTCCTTCAAAGCATTTTGTTTTTGAATCCTTAAGAATCTTTTCGTCGCAATATTATTTTCAGGGATAGTAAATTACTGTTCTTATTTTGTTTGTCCTGCTTATGTTTTCTCCCAACAGAACGGAAAGTGAATGCGAAAAAACAAACAAATATAGTATGGAGTGAGTCGGGTAAAATCGGACACTTTTCTGTCTCGATTATTTGTGTGTGTAAGAGAATGCTTTCATTCAGTGCCCACACAGTAAAAAATAGCTGTGTTAATTCAATGCAATGCCGTGTCCCAGCGTGACTACCACTTTTGTGTGTTAAATCAACACAACACTGTGTTGATTTCGGTACTGGGAAAAAAAAGTTACGGCTTCAGCAAGATTTGAACTTGCGTTGCTCAGTTAGAAGTCGAACATCTTACCGACTTCGCTAAATCGTCAGACAAAAAGAGCACTAGATTGAAACAATATAGGGGATAAAAATTCTTGCTGAACCTCAAACACAAACAAAATTACTCTCACGACTTACGGCATGGTTTAGTCGCTTTTCCATTGGTCAATTAGGGATCACAATCCCCATTTATTGAGAATATGTTCCATTTCTATGAAAGCAAGCGCAGCATTTGACATGTTGTTACGATAAGAAAGCAGTAATGCTACTGAAGTGTTTGGCTGTCGCCATCTTGCTTGCTTTCATAGAAATAGAATTATTCTCAATGAATGGGAATTCTGTTTTCCAATTGACAAATAGGAAGTGATTAAAGCATGCCATAAGTAACTTAGTTAGGTTTGGGGATTCAGTAACTTGTATTTGATCCCATACACTGTTTAAATCTATAGTGTAATCGTTTAATTCAAATGTTGTTCCCTAAATATCGTTTGCATGTAGCGCATTTTCTGTCTGACGATTTAGCGTAGTCGGTAAGACGCTCGACTTTTAACTGAGCAACCCATGTTCAAAACTCACAGCAACCGTAACTTTTTTTCACAGTAGCGAAATCAACACCGTATGTTGTGTTGATTTAACGCACAAAAGTGGTAGTCACGCTGGGACACCACATTGTGTTGAATTAACACACCTTCTTTTTGCAGTGCAATATCTCGAAAGCCATTATGAATTTCTTGTACACATCTACAATTTCATATCTCAACAACTAAAGGTTTGCCGATATCAAAATTTCTCGATACTACTGATACTTCTTTCCTGGGCTTGAAAAATCCCGGACGCTAGGTCGCCATGGCAACTAGAAATGCGAGTCTGGAGCCTAGATTTCTTCGACGTTAGTATTTCCGATTTTTCCCTGCCAGCAGTTGTGTGTGTTAGATGGATTAAAAACCATTTCGTTATATTGTCTTCAATTGCTGTAATCTTCGAGGGATTAATACATAATTAAGCTTGTACTTCTTATACGAGTAACTATAATTTAAGGCCAAAACAATTAAGATTAAGCATTAAATTTTAATATTGTGGTGCCTGGTTTTCAGATCTGGCGCGAAGACAAATTTTGAACCTTGCCTCTTTATAACCTTCTATACTTTTCCACAATGCCTTTCAATGAACTAAATAGTACGTGCATTACTTAAAATTAAAATGTAAGTGTATTGCTTTTATATAATTTAACTGTGTCCTGAGTTTAAATGTCGAAAGGTCATAAATAAAATTGAAATTCCAAAAACTTTCGAATGTATAATCTTCTACCAAGGGATTATTTTCAAAGAAAGATATTAGTGTCATAAAACATCATAGTATCAATTGTGATTCCGGGCAGAATCAAGTTAGTTTATAACATTATTTGTATACGTTTTAATATGAATGCTATTGCAAGAGTAAATTCAGGTGACTTTCCTTTTCCTCACCACTACATGGAAGATTATTCTTAATACTTTTCGTACTTCTTGAATATGGAGTTTAGAATGGCAAGCACTTAAATAATTCAGCAAAATTACTAATGTGATTACATAAAAAAAAGCACAGTTCCAGGATTTAGCGAAATAAAATTAGAACTTCTGGAAAGAGTACCGTAAATCAGGGTTACTTGGACCCACAATGTTAAAGTTATTTAAGTCATTCCTGGTACGTGTTTATTGAAATATTCGACGTCCAAGTAACCCTGATTTACGGTACGTCTGGTAGTACTGGACAGAAGTCGTTTCTTTCTAAATGAAACAATATTTTTTTTTCGAAGCATATTTATTCTTCAAACCGGGGAGAAAATATACGGTGATTAATTATTTTGGGGAATTTCCCCTGAAATCAGGGGGTGAATGGTCACCCTATCAAATAGAGAGTTCAGTTAAAACTATTTCCCAACCAAATATGAAACAAAAGACAATATTTATCCACAAGGATAACTTCAGATTTCCTAAAAAAAAATTGAAAAGTAACACTAAAAGGACTATAGATATAAAGCTTGTATCTAATATAAATATTACAAATGAGGTGTAATAATTGCAAAATACTGCTACTCTAATTATCCCATCCCACCTGGTCCAACACTAGTAAATGACACTACGCTTGTTGGTTTTAATGTGAGAACCCACATTAGACTTACAATGGCGGTTCAGTTAATTCCCGGATTGATTAATAAAATAGTCATGATTTATACCGACTAATATCTGTCGTCACTTTCAAAGTAGTCCCATCCTAGAGCTATTCTGAATCAGTCCTACAACGCGTGTATTGGAATGTGGTGGTGCTCCGTCGTCGTTGTTTGTTGCATGTGTTTAATGTCCTGGAATCCTTTCCATTTTAAGATGGCCTTAACCTGTTAAACACAAAAAAGTCACAAGAGGGAAAAATCCGGCAAGTATATTAGGTGGGGTCGACAGGAATGCTTTTGTTTTTGTTCTAGTATTTGCGTGGGAACGCATGGCAGGAAGCGTTATCGTGATGCAGACACCACTGTCCTGAGGCATCCTTTTGCGCTCGCTCTCCATGAACAACATCGCACGGGCATTGTAAGACATATCTGTAAAGTTCCTTAATCACAGTTCGATCTGGAGACAGAAATTCATGGTGTACTAGATCGCAACTGAAAACAAATACTTTCAAACAGGAGCAGACTTTACTGACCTTTTTCTGTCTTGGAGATCCAAGTGTCTTCCACTTGTACAAAGTACTTCCCCGCCGAATGTTGTCTTCTGCATTTTATACGTCTCTGTGACCAATTTCATCAGCTTAAAACAAAAGTAAGCACAAATTCAGTGTTCCTTTAGATCCACCATTTCACACTGCGACGAGTGACCTCATACAACCTCCACACAATCGCGTCTCACACAACGCGGACTGAATAGACATACTCGAAATTCCAGTAAAGTTATCCTGAGATGTTGGCACAACCAGAGAGAACTTCTCTCTGGCACAACTCAACAGTTTTCAAAAAAATGATCTGTCCGATAATTAAATGAACAAACCTTGTAGAAACAAAAACTATTTGGAAGAAAAGACCTTGAATTACCCTCTATCTGGTTGCTTCTAAATGGGATAACATTTTCTTCTTGTGGGGCACAAGCATTTACTAACTAACTATTGGAATTTATTCTATTATGGTCCTGATTTCCGTAATATCTTGATTTATTATCCGATCAATCAGGCTTATGTTATATTTGTTCAAATTCCTGTTGTCTTCTCCACTGGATCAATAGAGTACTGATTCATAGTATTTTCCAGTTTGTAATCCATTGCTTCCTCTTTTTCGAATGCATTTTGTCTTCCTAGTAATTACAAAAGCTCTTCGGTGATATTATTAGTAATACATGCTAATAGCCTTTGTAAACCATGTGAGAGTATGCTCGACGCTTGTCTAAACAATTCCTCTACCGTTACCTCAGGGTCGACGCGAGTCAACTTAGTGGTGGATTTGAACATCTCCTCCTCAAGCCTTTGCACATTCGGCCGATCGGCAGGTTGTTACTTTACTGGTTTTTGTTGCTCTCGATGCCTTCTTTGCTAGCATACATTTTTTTAATAAATTTATAGCAGAAGACACTATATCTAATCATTTGATTCTTAACCAAACGAAACCAGCCTTCTACATTGCCTGCCATTGCTCTTGTCAAAATGTAGTAATAATCTTCTTCCTCTGCACCTATAGTTCTAAAATAGTGTGTTAGTTTCTCTAAGTATTTGGTTGGATTAGTTTCGTGTACGTTGTCGTTCTACCTCGGAACATGATTAAAGTCCTCGATCCTAAGTTCTCTGGTCAAATATTTTCCTTTCAGGGAACTTATTAATCTTTGCA
>JAGDQP010071947.1:0-10573 GCA_022664845.1 Lepisma saccharinum | reverse complement strand
ATTTAGTCCAATCAATACTTCTAACTGAACAACTCGTGTTCGAATCTCGCTTCAGTCTTCTCTTTTTTCCTTTTGCTGACAGGATTTCTGAAAACTTATTCATGAGTGCTTTTATTAGCACTCAGGATTGTTTCGGAAAATGTTTAACAGTTGTGGCATACAAAAGAAACAACAACAAAAAAAAGTCAGATTTACGCTTTTGAACGTTAGGTTTTCGTGATTCTAAACCCGTACGATGCTCTGAAAAGCTCTTTCGGCCTATCACTAAATCCTGAATTGGCATCGCAACAGCTAGTGGTAGCCCCACTGATGTGGCACAATCATTGGACTGGGACATACTAGTTGTTTACAGGATTCTCTTTAGTGATCTCAATTACGTGCTTTGAATCCGATGATAGGATAGTCAGTAAAGTACAATTTCTCCGGGACGTTAATGTTCAATTTCGCTGTGAGGAAAGTCAGTGCGGAACCATACGTCGAGAATCTTCTAAGTTAATGCGGCTGCTGATCGTTCCAGAGCTAAGGCATCGGTATCAGTTGGTTCACAAAGATGTATTTAGCTTGAAGGACATACAGCTTAGTTAGTCGTTGCCAAATCAAATCAAGTACCGAAGTCCGATACTTAGGAATTAGTGTCTAAAGTAAATCCTCATGCTGAAGAAAACCGGTACATGTAGTATCGTTATTTGACTAGAATCTACCATAAGGATCTATTTTATCTGTCGGAGTTATTGAAAATGCATACATCTTCCTTAAGAAATTAGTATAAGCTTTGTGTTGTTCATTCGTTGAACCATTTCGTGTTCGAGAAACTGTATGATACTTGCAGTGTGAAAGACAATTATTCTGTGCAAAGGTACCAGAAGCGAGCTGATGTATATATTGAAGAATTTGGTGATGTAAAGTTCGGATCTCTTCCGCGTTGAAGGAGACAAAGCCAAAAAGCTAAACTTTTTAATATATACTGTGTGAAAAGTACTTAATGAGAAGGTACCAAAGGTGTGAAACTGTTTTGACGCTCATCATCTGTGCAAAACCTTACATGAGAATTCGTACGGTTGATCGTGAGAACATACTATGGAATCTGTATATGTGATAACTATCAGCGACTAGAGATTTCGAATCACATGAGAATTCATACACTTCTTATTAAAGCATTCAGATAATCTTGAGATGTACAACGAATGGTAATGCTAATAAATAATGTTCTTTTCTGTGACATCAAGAATAATCTTTTATGATACTAAAGCTCTTTTATCTAGTGAAGTGTAATTGTCTAACTTTCGCCAATAAAGAAACTTACGCAAGACTTCTTATGCAGACTTAACATAACTGGTGCGTTTGAATCAATTTACCTACGGATACACTATTGCCTTTGCTTACTGTATATGTCTTACAATATAAAGGTAAAATAATTCTACTAAGCTCGACAGAAAGTGATTAGCCAAGCTCAGTGTCCAAATTGCCCATCTCTTCTTACATTGTTCGACTTTGCGTTAGCTCGACGTTCTAGGTATTAAGAAAAACCTTACACAGTGCAGGAAACAGTTGAATCGCAGTTAACTTGAAAAAAATGGGATTACATCTTATCTGATCAGCGAAACCATGTTGATTGGCATTTTTTAATATTGAAACAATATTAGTTACGATACATTTACTTGAGCGTCTAAGGGCAGGGTTTAACGGTTTATATATATGTGTATTTCGATTCACCACCTTCAATGAACTTTCTCCGGGTTTGAACTCAGGAGGATCACGTCCACCGAAATTGAGTGTGCTAATCATTAGGCCAATGGTACATAATCGTTCTTATTTGCAACACCGCGGAGAGATGATGCCTATAAAGATCGAACCACGGGCCACAGGTTGAGTGCTCTGTATTAGGGTAACAAATGATTCTCTCTTTCAAAGTGTAAAAGTACCGTACCTTGTTAATATCGATGTTTAGTGTTATAATTGTTATTCCGTTTGGATGGAAAATTTAAGTATATTTTCTGTACCGAAAACCTATTCGTTGTAATTCTAGCATTATGCAAACCTACGTAGATATTTATGGATCTGATCCAATTTGAAGGTTCGTTTTTTCACTATGGAAAGATAACGTTTGAAGACCATCCATTTTTTCTTAATTGGAAGCGGAGTTAATACAATTACACGACATTACATCCTAATCAACTTTGGCATTGAAATACAAAAAAGAGGACGATATTACCCAAAACTTTCAGTGACAAACGTAAATAGAAAGAGAAGGAAGAAGAGAAAGGGTAGGAGAAGAAAATAAAACTAGTTATGAATACAAGCACTAGACAGTCTCTCGGGCGCAGTAAGGTTCTATTTACACTTTCGCTGCTTCACCTTGCGATTGCGAAGAGCAGAGTGACAGGCAATGAAACAGCGATACTTGCGCCATCTTGAGGAATCTGACTGACTTCTCGGTGAGCTATACAGTTAATAATATCTTTTATGATACAACTGAAAATGAGTAAACGTGAACAGAACTCTACAATTGAGAATTACCAAAGAAAGATATTCATTTCATATATGTTTACCTTTCCAGTATGGTGCCAAGAATGCATACTAAAGTGTATTTGAGTCTTTGACTATTACCAAACAAATTAGCAAATTCAAGCATACGAGTTTTATGATTCTTAATTAATGTAGTGTTTTCCTTCCAAATAGACTATATTGACCAAGCTGCGTTATAACAAGACATTACCTTCCTTACATGGATACAATTTCTCTCAGATCTAGAATACAGAAACCTCTTGCATATATTCTTAGTTTGTACAGGTTTCAAATTCCCTAAAACTACTTACTTATTGAACTTTAAAATCATATGGAAATACCTGTATTCAAAACCCTAAAAGGTACATAAAACCAAGATGTCGATTGAACACATAACTAGCAATAATAAAGTCAACTAGTTTCATATCAATATGTGAAAACTCAATATTTAGACCAAAACTTTGAATTAACTGATTCGTATTTAGTTCAACTTATTTACTTATTTTTATGGTCCATCAACAGCCTTAACTCCGGTGTCCCGTATTTTGGCGAGCAGAAGCTGCCAATATTTCATATGACCACACAGTGACCAATACAAATGTCCCCCAGAAGATTTGCGAAAAAATACAGCATAGAAATTACTAACATATCTCTGTTGCCTCATGCATTCCTAATAAGATTATGAATAGGAGGAGACTTTCCGCTATCAAATATGTGCGTAAGTTGTCATATTCGATAGCGATTTACCATAAAGGGGAACACATGTCCCGTGCTTCAAGATCGTATAAGTGAGTGTCAGGCGATCGCATGTTGACTATTCACATACAGGCACTGGATTCCTCACGTAGCGTTTCCCACTCCCAGCAGCTAAGGGAAAGATAGATTCTTCATCAAGTTAGATAGATTGGTTGCCAAGGAATGAAGTATCACAAAATATCAGGAGTGGGAACAATAGAGATGGTTATGTTTCCTCGGCAAACATTTCTTCTTCTGATTGTATCATGTGATTGAAAGCAAAATTATAAATTAGCTGCTGGACTTCGGTTTATGCTGAAGCATATAACCAATCAAATTTCTTCTCTTAATTTCATAATCTCCTGATACAATTTTCAATTTTTGTGGAACATAACATAATACATTTGAAAATTATGTAGAAAAGATAAAAATCTTATCGTTACAGAATGTTATTAAGGTCATGTTCGCAATTATCCGCAAATTATTCACTGCTTGGTAACAATTTTAAAGTCTCTCCTTACGTTTTTTTTATCATAATGAAATGATACTTTTTGTGTTCAGAAGAGACTATCAGGAGACATTCAACGAAATGAGCGACGGAGGTAAAGAAACTCATAAATTTCACTCAGATTACCAAGTCAAGGATTAGGAGAGTATGCAGGTTCGGGAAAGGCTTTTAGTTTCATTCTTTTTACGTAGTAACAAAGTAAGTAGTTTTATCATTTCTCCCACTATCTCGACTCCTATTGTGTGTTTCTCCCGACAATAACCCCATCTCACGAAAAACTCTTTTGCAATATAAGCAAGTCGTACAACGGCCGTAACGTGTTTATGCGTACAGCAAAGGAGACCTCCTTCCTCGTGTTATATCTCCCTGGGACACAGAAGAGGCATATACCCTCTCTAATCGAATCTTCCATCCAACTTTTCAACTTTACATCTGTTCTGTCTTTTTATCTTCTCTCTCTCCCTTTATTTCTTTGTTCCCTCCGCTCTCTCTCTTTCCCTCAGGCGACCGGAGATTGTCTTTGGTAATGGAATGTTCTAAAATTGGATAACCAGAACACGCGGATCCCCCGGCGACGCAGCAACAGAAGCACCATAGCAAGAAAAGAAACCCAAAGGAAAAAAAACAAACAAGATAGGCAAGAGAAACGAACACCTTAACTACCAATTAAGGTTTTGTAAGGGCTCAAAAAATATGTAGCCTACAAAAAAATATCCTCTCACAACATATAAAAAGGTACTGGTAAAGTTGTTCAGGCTCTCTCCTTATTTTCTGTTAGAGTTTTTTCTTTACGAATCTTTCTGTAAGAATCTTTACCAACTTTTTTTTGTATAGAAGTAGAGGAGATGGATTATACCCTGCAAATTATTAGAATATGCCATGTTTGACCTTGAACCTTTTCTCATTTCCACCAACTGGCGTTGTCCTGCAGTCGCTAAGTCTGGAGTAACTGTTTGTTATGTAAAGTCGTGTTTACGACACTCGACACAATAATGGAATAACAGAATATCGTCCAGAAACGATTGTAGAACAGTTGAACATGAATCTAGAAAGCGTTCGTCTCGTATACTAACTGAAAATTTTGTAATGAGAACATCTTTTTCACAAAATTGTTAGAATATATTTCTCAGATCGTTTTTGTGAAGATCACGGACACGATTGATTACCCAATACAAGCAGGCACTCCAGACTGCAGGACCACGCCACTTGCTATGCAAATGAGGAAAGATTCAAGGTCAAACATGGCATATCCTAGTAAGTTGCAGGGTTACCAGTAGAAAAGTAAAATCTGTCCTATTACTTTATTGTCAGACCTTCAGTAAGATGATGTGGTTCCTTCAAAAAGTTCCCGGAATGAGCACCTCCTCTTTGAAATAGTGATAGTTTCTGGAAAATTTTAAAGGGAATTTTATGTTTAAAACATGACGGATAAGCAGGAAAAATTTTGCTTTTGAAGGCCCCCTTTTCTACAAAACAGCAAAGATGATAATTATGAAGTATTAAAATGTTCATTGTCTTTCAAAACTTCTGAATGGTTCCAGCGTTGCGGCTTTTAGTTTTGGCGTTTACCCAATAACATAATGACAACTGGTGATGTTTTAAAAGCAGAAAATGGCGGACTGAAAAAAATAAAATAAAACGAATACAATTAAGAAGTAACTAACACGTTTGTTCAGTATTTCCAGTCAGTATTTGTATCCTTGTCTAAACCTTTCAGTGATTTTGATAGTAATTCGAGAGGTTACGAGAAAATCGGAATACTCTGTTGACCAAGTACATTTGAATGAAATATAAAGGGCCTAGGTTGGATCCGATGGCATACCCTACTCTATAGTCAAAGGATGTATTGATTTGTTTAAATAACCCCTGTTGATTGCGTTCAACTTAGCACTAAAAATATAGACTTTTTCTGACAAATGGAAATATGCTTTAGTTTGTCCTATACCAAAAACTAATGAAAGATGAGAAATTACCAACTATAGGGCTATGGCAATGTCAGTCTTTCAACATATTTTATATCAGCGAATTATTAATAATATGAACGCAGTTATTTCAACTAAACAACATGGCTTTGCTTCACAAAAATCCACGATAACAAATCTCGCAATTGTTATAGATTTTATAGCAAACACATTAGATGAAGGAAAGCAAGTAGATATCATTTATATTGATTTTGAAAAGGTGTTTGACAGAGTAAAGCACAACATATTACTAGGTAAATTAAATCACTTCTCTCCATCCTTGATTAGCCTCATGTGCCCTTATCTAATTAATTGCAAACAATCTGTTCTATTTAAAGAATACAAATCTAATGAATATGCGGCACTGTTAGGAGTCGCGCAAGGCTCGAATCTAGGACCATTGTTATTTCTTTTCTTTATTAATTACCTCCTTGGTTTTATACCTGATAATGAGAAAGTGCTATTTGCGAATATGCTCAAAATATATGTTAAGCTTAATTCCGTGGACTATGGCATATTTTAGACAACATTGCTAACTGGTGCGCTATCAATCAACTTTCAGTCAATACGAAGAAATGTAATGTTTTATCGTTGAGTAGAAATGAAGCGATCTATTGATTTAATTATGAAATTCATCAGTATTCATCAAATAGACCTGATATAGTTAAAGGTATTGGTGTCACGTTTGATGTGAAATTGACGTTTCACAACTACATAACAATTATTGCAAATGAAGCTTTTAAAATGTTAGGATTTGTAACAAGGACGGGAAGATAGTTTGACAATGTTTCTACATTATGCTTATATTTGTTCCAAATTAGAATATGCTTGTACTATTTGGAATCCTCTTCAACTAAAAATTGGCAACAACTTTAGAAAATACAATCAAAATTTCTTAAATTTGCAACCGTTAAAGTAACGCGGCTCTATTCTACTTATGAACACTACAATACAATCATTAAACACTTCAATTATCAGACGATGGAGCAAAGTCGTATTATTTCTTAAGAAAAATAATCCAAAAGGGCTTAGAATACATAGACTTATTATGACTGTTACAGTTTCGTGTCCCGTCATTAAAACCTCGTGTGGACAATACTAGTCTCTTCCACTACAAAAAATGCAAGTACCAATATAATGTGATGAATAGACCAATCTAGAGAGTATGTACTGTCTACAATGAAATGTGTAGATCTCATATGTGGCATGTCTTCCAAAGCATATAGAGATATTGCAATGAAAAATGTCTGTAAACCAACAATCCAAATATAGACACAATATTTGGGCTATAAACCCTGTTGTGTTGTTAATAAATAAACAAATAATGTTGGGAGGGCTCGCTAGGTACAAGCAGACTTTAGATATTCGAGGTGTCACTAGGTACACAATCAATTAAGTAAAACACTCTCCTCTGCTTTCTTGGTGAACTATTCTTGCAATGTGGTGGTACTTTCCCTTATATTTCGTTTCGGCCATAAGTGGCCATCCGTTTTCCATATGCTGAGTTATCTCTGTGCATATGTAACAGAGTAATCACTTCAATATTATTATAATTATTATTATTGTAGTTATAATGGTAGATACAGATAGCAATTTAGTTATTTAAAATGTCTCCGTTTTCAAATAATCGATATTAGCCTGAATTCCAGTTTGTCTTCAAAATTATGAGTCATAAAAGCTGTTATTGAAAACCGTCATCTTTCGCCCTCCCTCTGGACTGCATTTGCTTTACTGCGTTCCCAACCATCCTTTACATGCAATTCTGACGAAATTACAAGTTTAAAAGAGAAAAATTAAAGGAGACAGGTGTGCCCCACTGACAGTCGTCCTCCCGCCTCCCTGCAAAGCTCCCTTCCACTTTTAAGCCAACTGGTCCATACCAGAAAGAAAGTACTCATTTTTTTTTGTTTAGTGACGTAACATCAAGCCGTTAAAGGGGATAAGAACATGGCAGTTGTTCTAAAGATGAGTTGTTATTTTTTTTTTTTTTTGCCTTTGGTTACACTACAAATATTTTAATGAAAGCTTGGTCGAAAGAATGAACAATAAAACATATATTTGTTAGTTTTGCATTCTTTGTCTTTTTCAATGGTCTCTGAAATTTTTTTTAAAATGTCATCTGTTTCATAAACTTTCAAACGTCTTTCATTGATGTAATCTTTTGTAACTGGTTCAATGCGTTTTATAGGCTAGATACCAATATTGGCTTTAAACTTAAGTAATCTCATAATTTTGTTTGAATAAACTGAATAAAACGTTTTGCCTCGAACATAAATTCTGGTGCGTAATGGTGTTTGTTCTATGGCGTGTGATACGCTGAAATCAGGAAGAAGAATCATTCATAGTCTTCGTGCTAAAACTGACCACTGATTGTCCAGAACACGTTCTTGAGATATTCCCCTACAATATTGTGTTGTTGATCAATGCCAAGAATTCGCATGAGTTAAATGCAGCCACTGTTCGACAAGCTTTTTGTTTTAATCGTTTCATAGGTTTTTCAGTTTTGAATTAAAGCAAGGTTCTTATGATCATTTATGTTTTTTTTTTGTTTGTGTTTGTTTGTTTTGTTTTGTTAAATTGCAACACTCCACTAATATTTCTTGCTTTTTGGCATTTGTTTTTTTAAGTTCCAGAAGTATTCGTTGTTTTCATTAATCATGGCTTACAGACGTGTCCTAGCCATTAAGCATATCTTCTATTTCCTGGACTTCTATTTTTCGGTTCCTTTTCCCCTTTAATTATTTTGTGGGTTGAACTTTTCCAAATTTCAATCGCGTTAACACTTTAACATTTTCACATTTTCATGCATAAAAAAAAACATGTTTTCAACGTTCTGCATTAATACATTGGAAAAGCCAGCTGAAATTACATTATCGTGGAAATGCTGCCAGAGGCACAAGTGAGTGAAAGGTGTTAACAGTTTGAGAAAGGATGCGAGGTAGTCGTCGGCTGGAACTGTCTTCTGAGACATAAAAGATGTGATCCATGTGGACACTGACGGTAAAGTGGGGCCATAATTAATGTCAAATATTACTCCAACTTAAACCAGGGTGCCGTATACCCTAAAACGTTTTTAGTAAAAACTGTACCCCGGAATGGGGAGTACAAAATTCCAATTTTGTACTCCCAATTTTTGAGACGCAGTGGCGAACACAGGGTTGGATTTAGAGGGCCGGTTCTTTGCTTCCCAGTTCTTGGGAGGGAACAGATTAATAATAAAAAAAACTATGGTAAAATATGAATCCCTGTGCCCATCACTGATTCTCAAAAAATGTGGGTACATTATACCGCCTATCTTTCAGAGACAGTGACGTGCACAGGGATTTATATTTTACCATAGTTTTTTTTTCTATTAATCTGTTCCCTCCCAAGAACTGGGAGGCAAAGAACCGCCCCCCTAAACCCAACCCTGAGTTCGCCACTGCCTCTAAAACATTGAGAGTACAAAATTGGGATTTTGTACTCCCAATTCCGAGGTACAGTTCTTAGTGTGTATGCAATGGCAACCGCAAAAAAAGGACCTGGAACGTCTGCTCCTTTGACTATCACTATGCTGGCCAATTTGTTCTGGGAGGTATTGCCCCACGCCCCATACACTTCAGATCTAACTCCCAGTGATTGTCACTTATTTGAACCCCTTAATTAGCATCTGGGGGGACACTTCAGACAGTTGAAGGACTATAGAAAGATGTCCTGCAGCGACTAAAACAACAGCCTGGTACTTCTGTCAATTTCCGACTTTGAACAACCCTCGTATATACGGTAATTCTCTTAAGTACAATATATGAAGTTACATGGATTCCAACTTTTTTTTTTAAAATCATAAATCAATATCATTTCTATCAATTTGCAGCTACTGAATTCCTCATTTTACATTTTGCCACTCTCAAAACGAAAATAACTTGAAATAATCGAGACAAATGTCAGTTAAATTCTTAAGGAGGAAAATACGATGCACTAAATTACCTTTACACAGAATTTCCGCTTGATTTGAGTAAGCGCCACCGGGAAAACATTTTCCCATACATTAGTCTTCTTCAGATAGTTCTTGTTATTATTGTTTTAACTAAAAGGGGCTGGGGGTGAGGAGGAAATGAAAGAGAAGCTCTGGGATTCACCAAAACAGAATCTTGAAATTCCATTTGTTATAATTAACTCAACACAATTCTTGTACCTAATGAAAGTGATCCGTCAGCAACTAAGAAGTACTATTGTTCTTCTCAATCTCACGATAAAAGAAGAAGAGAAAGGTTTTCAGGAGAACACCTGACATTTTGCCGTGGATTCTGCAAAAGAAAACGAAAGCAATCAAGTTGATTGATGAGGTTTATATGTAAGCTTCACTGTGTTCAACTCAAAACGAAATGAACATTGACTATGACGTAATTGTTTTGGGACTTTCCTCTGTGATGTGATATGCAATAACGTCTAGAATACCTGTGCTCCACATTTTCAACAATTAAAATAAAAAGGTTAAATAAAATTTGGAAGTAATTCTAGGAATGGGCTATTTCAATAATGGCACTCAAGAGAAAAATATAATGAGAAATAATAATCTATATCGTTCCTTGAAATCTTAGAAACGCAAGCAAATAGTAATCTGGAATATTATAAATTAACTCCCAAAATAATTTTAGAAACTAGTTTACGGAATCGAATACACATAAAAATCTTAAACTGGATTGGGTTGAAATCCCAGTGCAATCTATTTGATTTTACTTCGTATAGTGTACTTCCAGGAAAAACTGACTACAAAAATGTTACCTGGTGATTCAAAATCCCAACATCGTGATGCAATTGAGAAGCTGCTGTAAATAAAAGACTAGCGATCACAGTTGAGAGCTTCGGCTCTCCTCTCCCAACA
>JAGDQP010071945.1:0-10573 GCA_022664845.1 Lepisma saccharinum | reverse complement strand
TATTAACACGCTAGCGGCCATAATTTTGAAGATATTTGAACCAAATTTTTATATGTTGTTTCTAGGCTTAATAGCTCGGTTAAGTTCGTTAATGAGCAAAATCGGTCGCCATCTTGGATCCAAAATGGCCGCCGAACCCATTGTTGTATAGAATACACAGCCTAAACCGCTGGGGTTATTGAAATCAAATTTGGCATAGAGGTACAACATCACTTTTTGATTACGAAAATGTTACCTAATGAGTTCAAAGACGCCATCTTGGATCCAAAATGGCGGAAGTAAGAAATCTATTTTCCATATCGTTTGAGCTAGAGATACGAAATTTGACATAAAGGTGTATTGTCACTAGTAGCTCAAGAAAATATTACGAAATGTTGAAAAAGTCGTCATCTTGAATTCAAAATGGCCGCCGAACCCATCGTTGTATAGAATACACAGCCTAAACGGCTGCAACTAGAAATATAAAATTTGGTAACACTATACATTTGTATGTTACGGTTATCATTTGTATGTTACTAAAATATTACATGATGTATCCAAAGACGCCATCTTGGATCCAAAATGGCGGACCTAAAAAAACATTTTCCACACCGTTTGAGCTAGAGATACGAAATTTGGCATAAAGGTGCATTATGACGAGTAGTTTAGGGCAATATTACATTTGGGAAAAGTCGCCATCTTGGATCCAAAATGACCGCTCAAAATTCCATTTTGCACACCGTTTGAGCTGGAGAAATGAAATTTTACTTGAAGTTGTACCATCACAAGTAGGTCACGACAATATAAGAACACTTTCAAAAAGTCGTCAACTTGGATCCAAAATGGCCGTCCCAAAAACCCAATTTCCAAATCATTGAAGGTAGAGAAACGAAATTTTCTTTAAAGGTGTATGACCAAGAGTAGGTTACAATAAATGGGGCAAACCTCCCCTTTGGGGGCGCAGCCCCCCGTGGGAGGGTGCAGATGGATACCATGGTGGTATAGTGCTGCAGGGAGATTTTGGTTAAGATAAAGGACGCGCATCCTCTCAAAAGCACTGAAGTTGGGGGGCGAGCCCCCTACGGGGGTCTGGGGGCAGCGCTCCAAGCGAAACAAAGCGAGTATATATATATATATATATATATATATATATATATATATCTTGTGGGGTATCGTTGAACAGCTCTTGAATAATCTACAAAACAATAAATAGTTTCTCGATAGCCCTCATATAAGGCGAGATTTGAATTTTTGAAAATAAAAAAAACTTCGAGATCTACCTCAGCCTGTAGGCCTTCCGAGAGGGATTTTTTCCAGTTAATGCCAATTGCTCTCCCCCTCTTCCTACCAATAGCCACTTCCTCCACTGATTCCATCTTAAACTGAAAAGAGAAACGAGGATTTCATTTAGTACGACTGATGTAATTAATGTAAACAAACATAAATACAAGACATAGGAAAGTATATAGTATATATTCATCTATGCTACAAAGTAATTTACATAGATTTGTCCATGCCCTTCGATGTTATTAATCACGACATCCTTCTCAGCAAGCTTGTGACTTTCAACTTCTCATTGGCTGAAGTGAATAAAAAGAAACAAATACTCGAAAGTGTTTACTCATGAGTAAAGTATTCTGTCGCTTGAGGTGAACAAAAGTTTGCTTTTACTTCTTGCGTCAATTGGGAGTTTACTTGTAAGTTATTTTTATTTACTCTTATTTAAAGAAATGTTTTAAAGTTCCGAGCATTTACTTACCACAGAAGCATTTACTTTCAAAGCACAAAAAAGTATACTCTCTCTTTTTCTTCATTGAATCCCAAGTATTTACTTAAAAATAGGCAAGTATAAGCGTTTTCTCGTTTTTATTCACTTCACCCATTGAATCTTCGTCAGTTGATAGCGTCTTATTTATGCCACCATAAATACCGTGTGCGTTATAAAGATATTATAGAGGTGAAATTTCGTTTGTGCAATGATTACATTGCATTGACACGTTAAAGGGAAATCAGTGGAGTTGGTTTGGTTTGTGAATCGGACGCATGGTGTCGCATGCAACTATTGCAACGACTGCTTGAAGACCAGTCAAGCTGCAGGAGTCGTATGCGTTGTAGAGTATTATGCAGTTTACATTCGGGTTTTCTTTGAATCTGGAACTATTTTGTGCAAAATATTAACTTCAGCAGAGATGAGGATTGAAATCTAACGTCAAGAATTGGACGAAAATGCTATGAAATTATTGATAAAACCCGAAAGAAAGAGAATACATGCAAAGATGTAATGGACCTGTAGTAAGTTTGGTGTTCAAGAGACGGCAGCAGTTTGAACTAACATCATTGTTTTATACTGAATGAAGGTTGAGTTCAAGATTCAATTCAAAATGCTGCTTATATTATTATTGTAGTTGTTTGTAATCATGTCTAAAATTTGTTACTGTAAGGAATTTCGTTTACAGAAAGATCTTAAACTTGTAATACACGAAAATTAACTCATATAAATGTATCTAGTAAGGCGTCGCGCGCGCGCCAAGTGCATCAATGAAACTACTCCACTAAATGCTTCCGTCGCATGCATTTGCTGAATGCGGTCATCGCATACGAACATCGGCAAAACGTAATTGCAATTTAACCGATGAATTTGTTGTGAATTGTGGGGTGCCACAGGCATCGAACCTTGAACCTCTTTTGTTTTTATTATTTGCAAATGACCTGCCCGGTGTAATGATATCCTTCAACATGCTATTGGAGGTGATTTAAAAATCTATTGTAGCATTTCTTCTGAATTAAAGACTGTCTTCTTACAAAATGATATCAATGTAGTTTCCAGCTGGTGCAGAACAAACATGCCAATAAGCACAAGAACATCACTGGTCCGAATTGACTCTGTTACGGATCTTGGTGTGACCCTGAAATCCAACCTCTTATTCGATATGCACATCAATCGTATTGTTAGTTAAGCTTCCAGGAATCTTGAATTCGTAATGACACTAGGAAGTTATTCCTCGAATATTGATGTGCTAAGAATTTTCTATGCATCATTTCTGTTCAGTGAGAATATGCTGCAATAGTATGGTATCTGATCATATATATATACACACACATATACTGGGTCTGGGAAAAAGTTCGTGGCGTTTTTTAGTAAATTTCAGCTGGTTTTCTTATAAGATGCAAATGAATTTATTTAAACCAAATATGCTCCATTATTATCGATAATGTTTCGCCATTTTGTGGGTAGAGCCATGATGCCATCGGTGAAGAACTTCTATGGTTTCTGGTTGAAAAACTGAATCAAGTGGTTTTCACAGGCTTCTTGTGAAACCAGCTTAATTCCATTGAGAGAGTTCTGCAGAGATCGGAACAAGTGATAGTCCGAGGGTGCTATGTCTGGATTATGCGGTGGATGCATCAAAACTTCCCAACCAAGCTCGCGCAATTTTTGACTGGTCATCAACGAAGTATGTGGTCGGGCGTTGTCATGACACCTTTCCTATTGTTCAATTCGGGCCGTTTTCTTTCAATTGCCTGGCGTAATCTCTCTAGTTGTTCACATTAGAGTTGAGAATAATTCGTCTGACCAACTGGAAGTAGCTCATGGTGGACGATTCCCTTCCAGTCCCACCACACACAGCATCACCTTGTTCGGCGTCAATCCGGGCCTCGCGAACGCTTGTGACGGCTCACCATCCCTTCTCCACGATCTTTTACGCTTCCGATTGTCGTACGTGATCCATTTTTCATCACTGGTTATGACACGTTTCAGAAATGGCTCGTTTTCATAGCATTTCAGCAGCGCATCGCAGATGTAAGGCGAACCGACAAAGAAAAATTTCTAGAAAAACGTAAAGTAAAAGGAACCCTCAACTGTACTCATTTAGGTTATACTCATAATGAGCCTATCTGTGTAAATCAAAGTCTTACTCCTCTCCGTAAGAAAATACTGGGTAAGGCGAGGAAAATAAAGCGGAAAAAAGTTGCGCCTACTTGTGGGTCGATAGTACCGGTACTATCAAGTTGCGGAAAAGGGAGTTAGACAGGAATGTAGGCGCTAGTAATGATAGCATTTTTTATCAAAATGTAAGAGGGCTAAATACCAAAACAAGAGTTTTATGTAAATAATATTTCGAACAACTATGACATATTAATTATTACGGAAACTTGGTTACAATCTGATATTTGGGATAGTGAACTTTTTGGTAATAGTTATAATGTGTATCGTTGTGATAGTTCAGGTAATAAGAAAAGATGAGGCGTACTGATTGCAATAAAAAGTGACTATACTTCCAGTAATATCAAGGTTGATGGTAATTTAGAGGTTGTATGTGTAAAAGTAAAATTAAATAATAGCATATATTATATTTTTACAGTGTACTTCACACCATCGACTTCTATAGATAAATATCTTTCACTTTATAAACTATTTGAACAAAATGAAGAATTTCAAAATCACAATATAATAATAGCTGGGGATTTCAATTTGCTATTAATCGTTGACTCTCAATTTAATCTATTGGAAGGTAGTGTATCTTACAGGGCTTTAGCAAACTTTTTAAGTCTTTATAATTTACAGTCTATCAATAATATAAAAAATAGTAACGGCAGAACCCTAGACTTAGTTTTAACTAATGTACATAATATTTTAGTTAATAGGGATGAAATGCCCCTTGTTAATATCGATTATCATCATCCTGCTTTAATCATGAATCTAAACACCAAAGTAGATCAATCTAGCGTAAAACAGAATATTACTATACATTACAATTTTTGTAAAGCGAATTTTTATCAATTATATGAAATGCTTCGCGATTCCGATTGGTCTTCTTTAAAAAATTGTAACAATATTGAAGAAGCAATCAATATTTTCTACGATAGGGTGAATTTTGTATTTAATGCAACCATACCACTAAAGAGGTTCTATACAAATAATAAATATCCTACTTGGTTTACCAAAGAAATTATTACTCAACTAAAGGAAAAAGAATATCACAGAAAACGAATGAAATATTCCAAAGAATATGAGTTAAAGTATAAACAACTTAGAAAAACAACCAAGATAATGATACGGAAAGCTTATAGTACTTATGTGAAAGAAATTGAAGAAGGTGTGAAAAATAACGCAGCATGCTTTTGGAGTTTTGTGCAAAATAAAAGAGGTAAAAGCTATTCTGGTAACCACGTATTTACACTAGAAAATAGAGTATTACAAACTAGTAAATATATTGCAGATGGGTTTGCACGATATTTTGAATCAGTGTACGCAACTTTCCCGACTTCACATAAGAGAAATGAAACGGGAAATTTAATCGTAAATTATACTCTTGACGTTAACAGAATTACAAATAGTGACTATGAAGATGCGATTAAGAAATTAAAGCCAAAGAAAACTTGTGGCCCGGATGGAATCCCACCCTATGTTTTGAAAGCATGTTCAGAAATCCTTATGTTTCCATTATGTACGATATACAATTTGATGCTAAGCACTGCAACTTTTCCAAGTCTTTGGAAGGTAACACGTGTATCTCCGATTTTTAAAGGTGGCGATAAAACAAGAATAGAAAACTACAGACCTATTGCTATTCTGTGTGCACCAGCAAAAGTTTTTGAACAAATTCTTTATAATAGAGTTTTCAACCAGGTTAAGAGTTACATAACTGAATATCAACATGGATTTTCCCCACACAGATCAACTACAACAAATCTCATTAATTTTGTGTAGGACATTTACAATGGATTTCATGAAAATATCGATGTTCATGCAATATATGTGGATTTTGGTAAGGCATTTGATAAGATTAATCATTGTATATTACTAGAGAAATTATCAAAATTTGGATTATCTTCTCAACTATTGAGGATTATCTTATTTTAATAATAGAAAACAGTATGTTACATACAATCAGTCAATATCTTTCAAGTATAATGTTCATTCAGGAGTACCCCAGGGCTCCAATCTAGGACCTGTGTTTTCAATATGTACATAAATGATCTCCAAATCAAAATTAAATATTCTAAGTGTCTAATGTACGCAGATGATGTAAAATTATATAAGGAAATTAGAAACTCACAAGATCCTATACAACTGCAAATAGATGTAAATGAACTACATGAATGGGGCTTAAGTAATGACCTGAATATCAATACTAAAGAATGCTTTGCCATGATTTTCTCTAGGGCTAAATTCACTCAACACTATACGTATTCCATAAATAATGAAAAACTTGAACAAGTGTGTTCTATTAAGGATCTTGGTGTTAGTATTGACTCTAAAATGTCATTTGAAAAGCATACCTCGCAGATAGTTAACGATGCATACAAAAAAGTAGGATTTATAATCAGAAATGCTAAATGTTTTAATAATATATATTATATTAGTGTATTATACAATAATATGGTAAGAAGTAAACTGGAATACGCATAAGTCATTTGGTCACCCAGATATCAATCGCAGCAAAAGAGAATAGAACTAATTCAGAAAAGGTTTTTGCGATTTCTTTATTATAAATCATATCATGTATCGGCTTATAGATCAAAAATACCTTATAAACAATTGCTATGTGAATTTAATTACGTTACTCTGAAAAGCATATGGGAAATATCCGAGCAGATATTCCTATACAAAACTGTAAATGGTATTCTTGATAACGCAACATTCCTATGTAGAATCAATTTTAACATCAGAAAATGCAATCTTCGTTCCAGAGATTTATTATCATGTGCAATTCCAAGAACAGAAAAACACTAATCTTCACCACTCCTCAGAGTCTGCTTAATGTACAATAATTTATTAAACAAATGTCGAGATCTAGATTTCAGTTTAACATTTTCAATATACACAAAATTTTTCAAAATAACTATTGGCTCATGACATATAGTATAACAAAGTTAATTTTAAGCAAATCATTGTTTTATATAATAGCACAATATTTGTAGATACTTTTAAATCATAGTCAGTTTTGTTTGCTGTTGTCATTCTATTTCTTCTTCTCTCTTTATCTTAGTCTCACCTTAATCTAAGTTTTGTTACAGAAAGAGTAAGGTGGTAACCGGGGCCAGAATGGCAGATCTTCTGGAGTTCCGAAGATCTGTAATCTTTGGAATAACCGGATGCCATTCTTTAAATACAACCAACCAAACCTTTGTATTCTCCTTTCTGTTCCATATTTTACACTTATTTCTAGTTACTTATGAATCATAGTTAATTTTTTCTTGATGTAGCTGTTACTTTATAGTTGTCTCTTTATATTTTATTCTCTTTGTACTATTAAAAAAAATGTTATTGAAAGAATGAGGTGGCATCGAGGACCTAAATCTGGAATTCCGAAGATTTGTCATTTTTTTAACAGCCGGATGCCTTACCTCAAATATATGAAGTTGTAAATTTGTATTCTTATTTCTATCTTTTCATTTATTTTTTTATTACAGTATCCTGCAATAGTAAACTGTATATGCCTTCTTTAACTGGAGATGTACATCTTTGTTGAAGCTGCACAAATAAATAAATCATGCCCATTCGGTCTATCATGTTTTCCTCGCTCAACTCATGCGGAACCCATACATCGATCTTCTTTTTGTAGCCAGCTTTGTGTAAATGGTTCAACACAGTTTTGTGGTCAATGCCTAGCTCCATACCAACATCAACACTGCTGATATGCTTATCTTGCTGGACCTTTTCAAGAGTTTCATCGGCTTTTTCGGTGATTGGACGACCAGAGCGTGGCTCATCTTTCACATCAAAATTACCAGAACGATATCGAGCGAACCGTTTCCGCGCTGTAGATTTTGATGAAGTACCTTCTCCGTACACAGCACATTTTTTTTTCACACGCCTGCGCAGCGTTCTTCCCTTTGTCGTAATAATATGCAAAGTATAGTACACTTTGACATTACTGTTCTCCATTTTCACACGCAAACAACTTTCCAACCACTGCAACAAATTTTGCTGTTTATACACTCACAGTAACGCTCGAAGTGTCACCTTTCCAACGAGCGTTTAGTGGTGGCGCTGCGATCTGTGTGTAATATTGTAAATAGATGACCGATTTAATGATTCTGTCATGTGAAATTACTTTATTACGTTCGGGGAAATATCTAAAATCCATCCTTCAAAATCTGTATATCTCATTAGAAGGAACGTAAAGAAATGCCAAGTCAGAATAACATATAATATACTTTATATACGATGATTTCTTACCGTCCATACGAGCTGGTACACTCCTGATCAACAATGGTTAATACAACTTATTTACTTTGTTGTACAGAAGAACTATTTTCCAAATACTCTTGTATTTGATGCACATTTGACCAACTCATCATCATTGTACATCTTACCTGTACCATCACATTTAATATTATAATACTCAAGATATTCCTCCCAAGATATTTTATATATCATAGCAAAGTACTGGATCCATCGTACATTTTAGTACGAAGAACGAACATACCATTTTATTAATACACAGAATATCTTATAGTCCTTTTGTAGCCTTCAGAAGCCACCAATCCAATGATTGTTCTAAGTAAATGTGTTAGCACATTTACTAGTTGTTATAACATAACTTTCATTCATTACAAATTCACTCCCTCTATTACGGAATAAGAGTCCCCTACTGTACCTGTTGGAAAATAGGCTTTTCAAAATCAACATTATAGGTAACATTACATTAAATGAACTTAAGAACATGTAAAATTAACAGATGAATAATATAAATTCATTCACTCGCAACTTACAAACAAAAGAATCAATTAATTCATACTTTCACACATACCAAATCTTTCATCATTTCATAATACAAATGAAGAAAAATTACAGAAATTAAATCACAAACTATTAGATTGTACAATTAACTGTTCATAATAGTTGCTAAAATGTTCTTGTTCCGTTATATTTTTCTCTCTTGACCTTGAACTTTACAATGTTTCAATCAACTTACGTACATCGCTAATCATTTCCTTTAGAAAGCCACGTTATAACCACACATTCCAAACTGATTTTTGTTTCACAATTGCAGGATGATGTAAGTAAGAACCAAATCCAGCATCTACCAAAGTATCATCTAGTAATATTTCTTTAAGCACTGGTTTAACTATTTCCTTCGACCAATTTTCATATGGTCATCTTCCTGATTAGAGACCTGCTCATTAACCGTGGCTTTCAACATAGTTTCGTGGTTACTGTTTGAGATGGAATCTACATCATCATCATTCGGATATATTATTCTACTTATATGCCTTTCGTCATTATCTGAATTGTAATCAACTAATGATGTTTGGAGATCATTCTTAACACACTGACGTTGTGAAGTGTGTATTTTTGTAGTGTTATTTTGTTTCAGCTTTTCCACTTCTTCTGTTAAATTTTGCAGCTTTGTGCATATCTTCATAAGCTGATCATTAATTGATGGACCTGTAGGTATTAAACTATTTGTAGAGATTCCTGGTGTAGCTTTCATTTCTCCTTTACCTACTGCGTTTTGTGAAGCAAAATGAATCTTATGCATTCCATTACTTGATCTATTGGTCCAACGCAATCTGTTTCTCCATTGTCCGAATAATTGGTCCATACCAACGCGCCCCAAGATACTATTGTTAATTGGCTGGTCTATGACCCACCATTCCATGAAAAATTGCGTGAATTTGTATATGCAAGGTATGATTATAGATCCTTTCAACAGTAATTCTGAATTATTCAGAGTATATAAAGTTTTTGAGCTTTCACTATAATTAATTCTTAATCCCAATTGTTCAATAGTAGCCTTATCTATTATGTTAAATTCACTCCCCGAATCTACTAGAGTATACTCGAGTACTAGAGTACAGGTTTATTTTGCATATACAGTTTAGTCATACTAGCTGGAGAGGATTTTATTGACTGCCTAGATTCTAAACTGAGCAACCAAATGTCATTGATTCCGAAACCAGAATCATTCCTGTTATGTTCAGTTTCAACCTCATTTTCCTTTTGGTCAATTATATTTACAGGTACTTTTTTACTTTGATTAGACTTCCACTTTTGCAGTTGGTCACAGCATGCTCTAAAATGCCCTTTAGTACTGCATTTTCCACAATATTTGTCAATGTCCTTTCCTGTGAGATAGAGCACAAAAATAGCACTTCTTAATTACCTTACTCATTGGTCCTTTATGTACACACGAGCATGATGCTATTTGATGCTCTAACTTATTAACTTTACTCAATGACATGTCTAGCTGTCCTAACCTGTGCGACAACTCCGCGCTGTCACGTTCTATAAGCTCGTGTTGTTGAGCTAAATACGATGCCTTCTCGAAGTCTAAATTCTCTACTGATAACAGTTTTTTACGAATGGACACATCACGCACACCTAGTATCAGTTGATCCACTAATGCTTCGTCCATAAAATCTCCATATTTACATTGTGTTACCTGTAATTTCAGAGCTTGTATATATTCTGATATTGTTTGACCATAAGATTGTGTCATGGTGTGGAAATGAAATCTGGCTGTTCTATGATTTCTTGGTGTGTCGAAGATCTTGACTAACGCATTCTCAATTTGGTCGTAATCTACCTCAGATAGTTTCGTTGGTGTAAAATGCACCTTGAGTTTTTCAAATGCATTAC
>JAGDQP010071943.1:0-10573 GCA_022664845.1 Lepisma saccharinum | reverse complement strand
TTCTGTATATTTTCAGTTTCAACTTTCTTGATATTAATCGCGAGGTTAGTAGTTTCTGGACTGAGTAGAAACATGCGTTACCCTATGGTGAGTCACTTCTTATTTCTTCCGTGACCTCGTCTTTGCTTGTTACAACGTGGTGAGCGAAAACATTCATCCACCGACACTACACCATTTTAGCAGAGCTCTTTTGTAACCGACTTCAGAATTTAGAGAATATTCTAAATTTGATCCCTATATGCCCTTTCTTAATGTTTATCCGAGCGTAAATTTTCGTTAGGTGCACCGATTTAGATGAAACTTTTTGGATTGAGTAGAAGGGGTTTCGTAGTTGTCTCATAGCAGAGGAAAACACTTTTATTACGTAGAACTCTTGATTAAAGTTCCTTAGAGATAGACAATTCAATTAACGTAATAGCGATAACGTTACATAGCTTCAAGGATGGTTTATGAAAGACGACTTTAAGCTAGTGTTCTGAACAGAAAACAATAGGAATATAGTAATCTGAATTTTGACTCACCCTATACATAAGATATGATTAGTTGACAACTCATATGTAACAAATGTTCAAAGAGCTCCTCCACCAATATCCCGACATTGTTGTACGTGCGTAATCATATTTTGAACAACACATCGTAATCAACACAGTTCTGTGGTCCATACCGGGTTTAAAGGTGCAATCCTATATTTTACTTGTAAAATTAATATGTAAAGTCAGCAATTTGCTAAATTTTTGATAAGAGTCGTTAAAAATCTTAACTTTGACATCATTTTGTTTTGAGAAAGAAAGAAAAATGATACGAGGGTCATATCGGAAGTAATACCTGTTGATCAGTATATTGGAAAGCATTAATCACAAATTAGTTCCTTTCTAGCAGCGTGACGGTCCGTTCATATTTTCACCAATTTTCGTTATCGCAGGTTTTGCTGAGCCATGAATGTGGAGCATAAACAAAGGACCATCATAGAGTTCCTAACAGCAGAAGAATGTACTGCCGCCAACATCCATGAAAGTCTGAGAAAGGTTTATCAACATATCCATGGTTCAGCAAAACGTGCAGAAGCGATAATTGGTGAAAACATGCACGAATAGTCACTCTATACGCTTCTAAAAAGGAATTAAATTTGGGTTAATATTTTCCGACATAATGACCAACAGGCATTACTTTCGGTATGCCCCTGCGTACAAAACACTATTTTTTCCCCTTTACATTTTGACCCATTGAGAAATTTATTAGCATCCCGTCTTATATTCATCGTCTGTATGGTCCGTGAAATGCTTTTTCGCATCAATCATTTTAATTTCCACTTCTGAATTTTACACACTTGCCCGAGCTGTACTAGCTATTTGGGGATCTACGTGTACTTAAAATTGTGCTTTTCTTTTGAGTACTTTTCGATGTGCTCCGGATGCATGAATTTGTGAACACCCTTTACCTCCGCACAGAGAAGAGGGAGAGCAATATTCCTTCTGGTGCAGGTTATTGAACGTTGTTTGCAAGTGGATCAAGAACAGATTTGCATTGTTAAGAGAGGCTGTCAGAATTCAAGTAGTATCCAATTTAGATGCAACGTGACAGGTAGTGTGGTTCCACCCATATATAATATTGCAGCGTGGGTACTATTTTTTTTTCAGTTAGGAAAGAAAGAAATCATGAGATCTCTTTCATTGTTGCGTGGGTAGTTAACAAAATGGGCGTTCTTTCTTCTTCTGGTAAACAGCGTACGTAGGCCGCCGCCTTACAGTAAGGTTTCTTATACTTGCTTTTTTCTTTTTTTGCTGTTAAAATTAATTTATTGGTGAAGTAATGCAGAGTGATTCAAGAAGGATATTGACGAACGTAAGAGGCGTATATAGGAAGAAAACAGTATTTGATTAGGAACCCATGTTCTCCGAAAAAGAAATCCTTTCGCAGTACAACTCAAATCTTTTAAGGCCTTTCGGCATCTCAAGCTCAGGCCGGGATATGGTGGAGGTTATGATGTTGGAAGATAGACCAATCAGGGCCTATTTTGTACGTACCATTCCAACATTTGCCTGGTATGACTGAAGAAAAACTCGGAAAAACTTCAGTTGGGATAGTCAACCTCCCGAACGCTAAGCCACTGAGCCACAGCCGCTTGGCAGGCGCAGTACAACAAGTCTGTGATTGTATGGAACTACATTCTGAATAATATACTAACGACAGTGTGTGTAATTCAAGAAAGAGTACACGAACTTATAGTACAGATGCAGAAGGGGTTCGAATTGTAGACCATCAGAGTAACTGCATCGTCGAACGAAACTGGCACACTGTCTCAAATATCCTAGGCTTCTCTCGGATCACGGTGACGTCTCGTGCTGCAAGCTCACCCACAGGCACCTCCAAAGCAAGCGATTAAGAAACATCAGCTCAGGGGAGCAGGCTGGCCATTAAAATGGATATTTTGTTCTCATTCAATGCCAATATGTGAAATTCAGAAGTTACAACACATCGAAAACAAAGTGTGATGGCGTTCCATCTTGTTGCACCCACATTTGCTTACGCAGGATAAGTGGTACCGGTACATCTTCCATGAACTCACGATCAATGCTCCCCATCAGATCCTGTCAATACACCCATTCAAACTCATCATTAATTAAGTTTTGTACAAATTAAGATTATTCACAGGTTTGTAGTGAATCGGAATTAGTGTTGCCCATGAGATGAGATTAAGGCTGTCTTGTCTCGTTTCGTCTCCGGGCAACGCTAATCAGAATTACTTAGAAGACCATGGGTTCCTGTTCGAAAGTTGCTTTATTTCGACTTTCTCTAGAATAAGGTAATTTTGCATTATAGGCAGTTTTTGCAGTATTATGGTATAATCTTTTGCCTTGAAACCTAGTTCTGTAAGGTTCCACATTTGACTCAGCAGGACGGGATCAGTCCACAGTAAAACAAATAAAATATTACTTTTTTATAAAATACTGCGAAATTACCTTATGTTACCCTATATACACCTCAAATGTTGTTAACAACCTTTTGAATCATCCGTGAATTTTCCACTGGTGTTAAGCGAGGTACGTTTGTTCTGTATGATGTTATGATGCATGTAAGTTCATTCTTTCTAAAATATTGGAAAAATACTTTTTTTTTTTTTAAGTGGGCTACTGTATTGATGGGTGATTTAGGTAATTGCTTGCCGTACTTACGTAAATGGTATATTGAAATACAAGTTCGCCTATGGTTGATCATTCTTTGTTCCTCTAGAATAAATCTTAAAATACTTAATAATAGGTTTGGTTCGTTTTGATCGCCTAGTTAGATAAATTATTCGTATTTATTTATTCGTTTTTCTACTGGCTTTTACTGTGATACGTTGAATAAGAAGATTTACTGTTGACAGAACAACTTGACGGGCTTACCTTTTACAGTATATATTTTTAATAGGTCTTGCTGGTGTTCATTGCTCATTTGCCGTTGTGTACAAGTCGCTACTGAGCAAAGATTCAATTATTATTCGTAGTTGGTTTATAGTTTTTGAAACAAATGGTTTTGACCATCCGTAGTCCTCCGAACCCTTCTCAACTTCACAATCAGCAAAAACCAGAAGAAACACTTTTCTGTGAAAATTTGTACCAGACAATGTTTATAAGAATAAATCTACCGTTTTATATAGTCATTGTTATCAGTCTTCTGTAGACTTTTATCATTTCTCAATTGAAATGACCCCTATCATTCGCTTCTCTTTTTCTCCCCCTCAGTCAACAGAAGAAGCAGCTCCATCAGGTGATTCTAACGGGATGGGCGGGGGTCATCTTCTCGTGTAAGAACGGAATGTCTTCCGCCAGCCTTCGGAGGATAGAGATTAGCTGCCTTCATAAGCAACTGTTCCTATATTTTGCTACCAAGAGGAGCGTTCGTTGCCCAAACCGTTTTTATAATGAACTGTCTTTCAGAGTATTATCATGACCTTGATCGTGACGAGTCTGTTATTTCTTGCAGACAATACCACGAAATTGGGACTTATTTTCCACTCTTTTTTTTCTCTCTCTCTCTCTTTAAAAATATAGAAGTGAACGTCAACAGTAGTAGTTGTAGGGCATTAATACAATTTTATGTATTTATCAAGACATGGAGTTCTTGGAACATCAATGCCTTGGGCCCTTTCTACTATTTCGTGTCCAAAAAGAATACGGAGTGACGTGTTAGTGATGTATGTGCATTACAAATGCGTGTAATTTTGTTGTTTTTAGTTTTTCCGTACGAAATTACTCACCCAGTAGATTGAGAAAAAAGAGAGAAACGTCTTTTGGGATGAGTTGGTCCGCCTTGGTCTAGTGATCGCTTCAATTCATAAGTCGCTGATTCGACTCCTCAACGTTGTTCTTCGGCTTTAGTATAAAATGGTCTTACAAGTAACACTACTTCAAGTGGACACTCAGATCTAGAAGGTATATACATATTTAAAATCAGCATACGAAACTAAGTTTGTGTAAAAGATTAGGTGGCATTTGCCAGTGATTGAAGAGAAATTGGCGGGAAAAGTTTTTGGTACGCCACTTATGAATATCTGGCGCTAGTTTACACTCAATCCCGCGCACTACGATGACAGACAGTCAAACGACAGTGATAGCTGCACATCGCTATCCTAGAGACCGACACTGGTACAAGTGTAGAATTGGGTAGTATCTGTAGATGGCACACGAATACTGTGTGTAAAGTTATTCAGAGGGCATCTGATCTGGTCTGACAGTCTAGTCAATTTTAACCATATATCGGTGTTTGCATCTGGGTGGATATAGTTATAACAGTGTGCAGTTCAGCGTACACTAGCGCCAGATATTCATAAGTGCCTACCACAAACAATCCTATTCATGTGGAACCTCGATATATCGAATGCCTTGATAAATCGAAGTTCTGCCATTCCCCTTGAACCTCCTGCTATCACTCCCATGTGTATTTTACCTCTATATATCGAAGGACTGGTAAGGAAGACCTCGATATTTCGAATTTTCATACTTGCTTGGCTTGGCACCGCACTTCTATATATCGAAGTTTTGATTTGAAAACCTATATATATCGAAGTTGTTTTCTTAAAATCTATAATACTGTACTGTATTTAGACGAAACTCAGTTCGTTCTTTGAACGACAATCGTTCATTTTGTAATCTGTAACCCCCACCATTGTTTACAATTGTTATTGCATGCAACACCACGTTCCCCGTTGTCATCAGTTAGTTCGATAAGATAAGATAAAATGAATTTTATGGGCGGCAACTCAGTTTGTTCGAGCCCAGTACAGTACAGTGCCCTTTAATTACATCAAATTAGTGATGAGAGACGCATCCAATAACCGTTGATTTTGTTGTTGTGAACCTCTGTATATCGAAGTCAATCAGAAATCACCTTGATAAATCGAACCTCGGTATATCGAAATCCTCGATAATTCGAAGTTTTCTCGTTCCCCTTGAGGTTCGATATATCGAGGTTCCACTGTACTAACTTTTTCTGCCAATTTCTCTTCGACCACTGGCCAATGGTACCTAATCTTTCACACACAAACTCAGTTTTGTATGTCGATTTTAAATATGTATATATCTTCTAGATCTGAGGGTTCACTTGAAATAGTGCTTACTTGTTATTGCCTTTTTCACTAACCTGCACACTTGTTCAGCATTAAGATTTCTTTTGAAGAAGTCATTAACTAACAACAGTGGAAAGCAACAAGCACGGAAACCTTCCAGTTTTAGAGATTTTGTTTCTAATAAAAACTTTGCATATAGAAATAATCAATTCAGCTCATATATATGCTGTTTATTAATTCGTGTAACTGAGAAACAGACCAGTAAAAACAAAAGTTTTCCATGAAATTTTCTAAAGTTGTTCACAAAACTATGAAGCACGGTGAACATTATTTTCCTAAACTAAATTTTAGCCCCCTTTCGTGGGGGTTAAAACTCCAAAGTTAACCTCGCTTATGGGAAAATCAATGTTAATTCAGAGGACCAAGAAATTACCCCCTTGTTAATTACCAAGAAATAAAGTCAGACGGTGATTTCTGTCAGTGAAATAATGTAACATCTCTCGATCTCATTCTACAATATTTTATAAACTGAAATCGCCGTCTGTTTTACTTTCTTGGTAATGAATAAAATTAGACAAGGAAAAGTGGTCCTCTGAATTAACTTTGATTTTCCAATAAGCAGTGGTTTACTTGTGGGTTCTTGGAGGTTAACATTTAGTTTAGGAAAATTATTTACACAGTATCAAAACTTTTGGGTTTAGTGAGCAACTGTGGAAAGTTTCGTGGAAATATCTTGTCCATTTTCGTTATTACAGGTCTGTTCCTCAATTATACGAATTAGTAAACAGTCTGGCTGTTAACAATAGTAATTAAAGCATGCGGTACGAAGAGTGAAATAGATAGAAAATTAGTCGAGCTGGTTTAAGCTGCATTTAAAAGTTTCGGTTAATTGTGGAAGATAAATGGTAGAATGGTTCCGACAATACATCTTGAACACTAAAGCCCTTTTAGACCCCAAAGTATTTTCTGTACTGAGTTCGTATTCAGTTCAAGATGTTTACCACAAATCATATATAACAGAGGTCGATATAGCTATTGGTAATAATACCTCAAAAATATAAGTTGGCGCTCAGTTTTATCGCCGAAGTATTGCATTCCAAACAAATTTCTGTTTTAAGAATTTGTTGGTCTTTGATTCCAAGTGGACAGTAGTTAACACAAAGAGATAGTTAACAATTCAGCACATGTTATAGATGGAGCAAGGTCAACGAGATCGTGATACTCCTTACTTGAGCATCACACAGGACGGCGAAAGACACCCGTTGATTGGTTTGCTTGTATCTGAGTTACCAGAAGTAATATTACTGTGTGGGTCTTCTTGTGAAGCTATTCCTAGCTTAAGGATATTGTAGGGGACTCTCAAGATATTGGGGATTTGAACTTACTAAAGCAGTTTGTTTGCAATTGATAGAAACACTATAATGTATGTAGGTAGGATATAATAGTGTAATTACGAGCAGATTAATTGCTTCATGTTAAACGAAAACAGGTAAAAACAGAAGAAGATGGATAGATAATGATCTGCAAGAAGCATGCTGTGATGTATTATGTTTTTTTTTCTCTCTCTCACGCAAAAGAACCCACCAAACTGCCACCAACAACACATCCTGGAAGAGCAACTTTTTAAAGCTCTGGCCGATTAGTAGATACTGGACACAACTCTTTTGACAGTGAAAACCTTGCTCAGCCACTTTCACAATCAGGTGCTTAGAAAGGAAGAGAGAGAATAATTATACACTTAAAAAAAAAAAAAAAAAAGACGAACGTGTGCTTTGTGCTGAGGATTATGATAAATGCTTTTGTGTCGATTTTTTGTGTAGGCTATGTAGAAAAAAATGTTCGTTGTAAGTGCAACCTACGCGTACGCCAACTTCCCGATTCTACAGTACATGATTGTATGGTGGTAGTCTGGAGTATATTTTTCGATAACAAAGCAAACTTCGTGATTCTTTTTTATTGCAATGTTTTTTGTTTTTTTTTAATCTTCCGTTCCTGAATTACTTAGAAAGTACAGGATGGATTGGAAGAAATATCCCGCAACAAAGAATTGGAAATATACTTATGTCCCTATTTTGAGTTACCAAAGTTGGTGGAACAGACCCTAAATTGTCTGGTAGTAACGCACCTGCCTAGTATATTTCTCATGTGTGATTTTGGTGTGATCACCTACCCACTAAGATCAAGACTGTCAAGAGAAGTGGTAGTATTGGTGGTGTCAGAGAAGGTCATCAAGATAACGATCTCACAACTACAGTCATATTCATTATACAATTTTCAAGGTTTTATTGGTTAATTCTAAACCAATTCTGGATACAATGCTTGTTAAGGCTGAATCCAAGCGGGTTTTCCCTCCCTTTTCGTTTTACGTCAATTATTCAAAATTCGGTGCAGGTAAACAAAATTTAACTTTCACAGACCAAAGTTATTTTCGTACTTCAATAATGGATACAGTTAGTTTTAATGAAATGCTACTAGTAATCTCAGGATTGTGTGCAGACACTTTTGGGACATGAAGTTATTACTAACATTTCCTTAAAGCTAATTGAGCTCATTATTGAAGCATGACATGAACTTTGGTCTGTGAAAGTAATATTTTGTATACCTGCACAGAATTCTGAATAATTGACGTAAAACGAAAAAGGCGGGAAAACACTTGGATTGAGTCTTATGCATAAATGTTCTAAATTAAAACGGATGATATGACATTTCGTGCGGCATACTGTATAATCGAAGTTTCATGTTCTTATTTTGGGAATAGGCACCGCAGATTAATAAGGTAGTCAGTGCACCTAGTCACATCACAAATACGAGTCGAGCTATTTGTAATTTTAGCTTTACATTGTTTTCTTACAAAGGTTCGTACATTTATTCATATCTTATCAGGTCCCTGAAATTAGTACTGCACAGCTATTGCAACTCCCAAGATATATATATAAAATAATATCTTATTTTATATATCTCCCCCTCGAATATTATTTGGCAAAACTGATATTGTTCCAGACACGTTGCCTATTGTTTCTTTAATGACTTCTGCACAGGAAACACATCATCTTTGTTATTGGTCGTGCTTAAGACGATAATTTCAAGAAGGTTTTGTTAAATTACAAATTTAATCTATCAGAATCTAAGCAGATAAGCAAAGGACTATACTTTCGTTTTCCTCCACTTACTTTTTGCTATAATGTAATTATAGTAGCGTTTTCCTTTTTTAAGGCTGAATCCAAGTGGGTTTTCCCGCCTTTTTCGTTTTACGTCAATTCAAATTTCAGAAGAGGAAAACAGAAATTAACTTTTACAGTCCGAAGACCGTTTCGTCCTTCAATAATGAGTACAATTAGTTTTAATAAAATATTGATAGTAAACTTAGGATTGTGTGCAGACACTTTTGGGGCAAAATAATGTCCCAAAAGTGTCTGCACACAATCCTGCAGTTACTACTAGCATTTAATAAATACTAATTGTACTCATTATTGAAGGAGCAAACGATCTTCGGTCTGTAAAAGTTAATTTCTGTTTTCCTCTACTGAAATTTGAATCATTGACGTAAAACGAAAAAGGCGGGAAAACCCACTAGGATTGAGCCTTAACAACTAGAAGGATGTTTAGGGACATCTTAGGAATCATTATTATGTAAAGTATTCAAACTAGTTAGTGCTACTAGGAGGTGACAATAGCTGGCATGCCATTTTCCCCACAGCGCCCATTTATTTGGCATGACACAATAATTAGCATTCACAAGAAAAAATATTTGGCTAGGGTGCCAACACCAAATATTGGTCTCAGCAATGCCAATAACTGGGCATGAAGGGTGCCAGCGACTGGTTAGAGGATGCCAACTATTTGTCATTTAGCTGTTTGGGTGGGAAAAATTATAAAAAAAAAAATCGAAAAAAATGTAAGAGTTTATAGGTAGCCATGAACAGAAAAATAATATAGCCGGAATAGATCTGCATTTCGAGTTTCAAAACGACAGTGGTCTAAGGGTGCCAGTAACTGGTACGTTTACCCTGTTTATAAAAAAATGAAAATGTGCGTTAAACAGTTGTGCTTGTCATTTGTAGACATAGCCCTTTTTTTTTAGTATTGAAGTTAGATGTGAATGCAGGAATCCTTGAATGAATGGCATGGATGCCTCCACAAGTCAGAGGAGAAAAACCTACATTAGAAGTGATTTTTATAACCATTGAATGCGGAAATAATGCTTTTTATAGATTATAAAAATTCTCCAAGCATAAAAATGACGTCTGAACAAAAAAAGACAAAAGAAAACGCTACGCGAGAATAATCACACGTGATGTCCTTTTTAACTGTCGTCTCTTGTTTTGCAATTGTTGTGTGCGTGATCTTTCGTTTGTTTGTTTGGTTAGTGTAATCTTCAATGAAGCAAACAATCGCCTGCGTGTAAGTGCATTGTAGTCTTCAGTAAGAAAGAGGCGAAACTTTGCTAGCGATCAGAATGTTCACAGTGGATGAGAGTAATTAGGAAATGAATAATAAAATTTCACAAGTGTAATAAAATATTATTTTGTTAGAAAAAAGAGTCACGGAAGCTGGGGTGATTGTAGAATCTCATATAATCTCTGTATTTCACACATTCTATATGCGGAAACACGTGGGATTTTAAGAACTGGAAGTAGACGTTACAAGAGTATTATGTTTGTTTAAGGAAGTATAAGTTTTAAAATCATACTCAGCAAAGTCATTTTTTTTAGGGGAGGAGGGGGTATTCCAAGGTGAGGCAGTGAATTGATGTCAAAAACTTGCTGTTGGGCTTCTCTCATTATGCACAGAAAGCTAGCGTGTATAGTACTTAGCCAACCTGTGTGTTTCAGGTTGCAAGAGCATGGTCTACCCGCTAAATTCGGAAGAACGGAATTCCGCTCGAATTGAGCGGAATCTTTCCATCTTACGAGAGCGAAAAGAGGGACCACCCACTTCTTTAGAGAGGATTTTCATATGAGGAAAAATTGTTGCTTGAATAAAGATGCGATCTATGGTAGCTCTTTTCGATAGGATTTTTTTTTT